>NDXB01020062.1:0-37691 GCA_002631895.1 Agapornis roseicollis | reverse complement strand
TTAAATGGTTAAAAAAATAAAGGGGGGGGGGGGAGGCTGTGTACATTCACCAGTTGATACAAAGGTTTTTATGTTAAATTCAGTGTGCAAGGCAGTTATCTAAGCCCTTCCAAAACAAATTCAAAGGTCAATACTTTCTAAGGGTATTTCATCCTATTTTAACACATATGAACTCAAGAGCCTTTTGGAGCTTCCTCTTCCATTGACTAAAATGAGTATTTCTGAGTGAACTTAGATTTAAACCACTAACCCTTAGGCATGTAACTATTGTTTAAATCAGGTTAAGATGAGTGCATCAAAGTATGGCTTTGGTCCCCCATCCTCTTTTTTAAAGGCTTCCTTTGATGTGATGCTCCTGTCCTGAATGCCAGAGTCCAACTAGCACAAATAGCATTTGTGTCATACTTGCCACCTCAGCAAGTACTGACTTGTTAATTAATTGACTTTGGACTGTATAGCATTAAGTATGATTCTTCAGTCATCTCCTCTGAAAAGTAGGGAACTTTTATATGTTTATCAACAATGCTTTTGGCACTTGATAACATACTAAGGATTTTTTTTTTAATCTTAATTTTTATCCTTCTGAGACATTTAATTCATGGAAAAATGATCAGAAATCTTCTGGGAAAAAGTTTTCTGATAGCTCCTTAAAATCATAAGTGAAGCAGAAAACTTGAGTTTTCAATTGTGTGTATAATTTTGTTGCTTCAAATTTTAATTCACTTGGGAAAATCAGACAAAGGAAAAAAAAAACCTCTAAAGGAAAACTTTCAAAATTTCAAAAATGGATAATTTGTGGTCTGTAATGTTCCTCATTTTAGCTGAACCAGTCTCTTCATCTCTTATATGTAATCACACCTCAAGTTTTGCATTTTCAGCTTTTGCTGGAGGTCCATTAAAAACAGCATAAGGAATGCATTTTCTTCTCTCATTCTATGTGTATTATTTTGGAGCTACAATCTAGTTAGCTCTCTTTTTAAACATAGTTATGTGTGGTTTACCAGCTCATGCTGGTAATTCAAGGCAAGGTAACTACTGTACTTAGCGTAGAGACTTCACTTAGTCTGTACTTAGTCTTCAAAGTAGGTTTATACGTTTATAGGTTTATATTTAAATCCCTAGCAGTCTGTGACTTTGATCAGATGAGTTACTGTGGTTGTTCTCATCTGGTGGTTTATTTTAACCTCGTAGGTATCAGAAAGTAAACAAGGATACTGTATTTAAATTTGGACTGTATTACTATACTGTAATGGTCCAATGCCTGACAATTTAGCTAAGAGTGAGGGTCCTGTTTAGATGTGTATATCTGTAGTATCCTTAAAATTTAGCAACAATCAGATATAAGTTACTTTGCTTATTTTAATGTCTTTTTTTCTGATCTTCCCAGTCAATCTCACTTATCTGTACTGTTTTCACAAGTACTTATAAGGTGGGTTGGTACGTAATATGGGGTAATCTACTTGTCAGATGCTTTTTGTTGTTAGGCAAATATATGTTTCTGGAACACTTGCTTGAATGAAAAAGAAGTTGGCGAATCTTCACACTATAAATTTTGGAGCATTTCACAAATTATTTCATACCAATATGAGTCCAGATAAGCATCCAGCAGTGTCCTGATTCCACAGTATGCATAAACCCTCCCTTCCTGCTCCTGCTGCTATTGCACACTAATTGCTTTTCACAGAAATCCTAAGGGTACGGCCCAGACCCACTTTGCATGGATGCCATCCCAGGTGATCAGGGATCCATGTCATACATCATACAAGAATGGAAAAGCAGCCCAAAAAACTGTACAAGTATTACCACCATCATGAATGGAAAACATCTTCTTGTGGTTTCTGAATTAGGTGACAATGGTGATACTAGAACTTGCTTTAAATATTGACTAGTCACTGTGACTGTGTATATTATAAGGAAGAGCTGTAGTACTTTTGCCAAGTGCTCAATGGTGGTCATCAGTTAACAGCTTCTGCTGCTTTAGATAATTTATAAACAATGAGCTTATGAACTGAAGGAGCTGAACAAAGCATTATCAATGGCTGTATTTTGTGCTGCAGGTTTAGCAGATGTTTTACTAGCAAGAGTGTGATACGGCTAAGAAGGATAAGATTACCATTCCTGCTCTGCTATTTGTACTGCTATAAGCACAGAAAGAATATTATTTTTGTGGGGTTTATTCTTTGTAAGATGAAAGATTTGACAAAACAAGAAATGTTTTACAAAAATATGTATTTGGTGCACTAATTTAGCTCAAATTAATTAAGCCTTAGTATCTCAGTGTTCTGCCCACCCAAAATAACACCCCACTGATGTTCTTATTTATTCAGTATTATTTGATCAATATAAAATAGCCCCTGACTCTGAGACTAGTATTGATAGCATCTCAGAGCTGATGCTTACACTCTTGTATGTTTATGACTGGTTTTTTGTTGTTTGTTTGGTTTTTTTTTTCCAAGAGAATAATAGTCTAATGCTGGGTGGATTTCCCTGTAGGACAGGTTTTATAGACATATAAATAAAATGAAGTTTGCACTGGAAAAACTGTATTGCATCCAGCAGACAGATTTGCCTTTCCCATAGCTCCAGTTTGTCCTTGCTGAGGAATTTGTTAGGGAGATTTACTTTTGTCTTGGAAGAGATAAGATTTATGTACACAAATGTATGGCCATACATCCTGCAGACATGTACCTTTAAGAGTGGTGTGGAATGCTGCTAATCAGAGAAGTTTTGCTACCAAAATATGTCACTTTCCCAGGTTCAAGCTTTTTGTATGCATGTGCAGTGACAACATACTCTAGGCTGCAGTGGTCTGTGATCCTCTGACAGTGAAACTCACTGTTGCCATTACTAAATAGTTCACATCAGATTTATTCACTGAGTTTCTTCAAGAAAAAAATATTTACATAAATTCTTAAAGAGCTTAAAGTCCAAGCAGGAAATAAGGTGCTATTCAGAAGGGCATTCAGCATTCAGCAAACTCAATCAAAAAATCAAAATATGCCAAAATCAGGAAAAAGTTTAGGTAAACGTTGCCAGGAAGCCTGAGACTGAATGTTTTGGGTTTTTTTGCAGTAACTGATTATCTCAAGTTTTTATGCATTCAGCTCACCTTCATTTACATAGTGCCATGAAGTTTTTTACTGGTTCTACATCAGTGCTTGAAGGTCAATAAAACGATTAGATAAAAGATGACTTTTACTTACCTTTATCTTCAGACAGATTATGTAAATCTGACATTAAGATGTGTCTTCTAATAGAATATCCAAATATTCAGCTGAATTTCTTAATGTTCTTTGTGTTGGGAACTTCCGGTTCTTTCAGTTTCAGTTTTCTTTTATATAGTGATCAGTCCAACAGACAACTGAAAAACAGAAGCATATTTGAGACGAATGTTCATTCAGCAACAGCAGTGAAAAATACCCATTGAAAAGACTGTGTTAACAAATAATACTATAGAAAAATATTTAGCTGCAAGCTATGTATTATATATCAGATTTTAGAAAACAAAGTGTTTCAGAAAACAAAATGTTGTAACTGAAAATCACTGAAATGAAAAATATACATGTGTATATAAGAGACTGAGCAGCCAGGAAGGGAGAAATTAGTAGCTCGTTCACTCTTGCAGACTCACTAGGGTGAAATGAATTGATCCTATTAGAGGCAGAAAAGCATTTACATAAACATCACTGGGATCAGAATTTTACTTGTTTCCCTGTACCTGCACTCCTCCCTGCCCTCTCTGTCTGTCAAGGTTTCACTCTGTTCCATGTCCATGATAGCTACATTAAGGGATGTGATATAGCTATACATAGGAGAAAATGATTATGTTCATACATTATTTGTGCTTGTTGCAATTATTTCTTAGCAGGCACTTTCACTTTTCACATAGGAAGCCTGCTTTGGCTATTAGTGACACTAGATTTAACTGTTGTGTATTCTTCAATTGACTAATACCCAATTAATGTATCTCTGCCAGATAGAATTTGACATGAATTGGACAGTTCTGAAAGACTTTGATGCTTTTCTTTATAGCAGTCTAAAATAAAAATCCACTTAGATTTGTAAGTCAGTTTATTTTAAAAAATCCTCTAATATAACTAATACTCTCTGACTTCCGCTTTCCCAGATGTGCCTCCTGCCCCTGGATGCAGTCCAAGGCTGCTTGTCACTTATTCAGGCAGTTTGTAGCACATTTAAACCCTTTTTTTCAAATGCAGAGACTTCTAAATTAGGTAACTAAGCACAAATCCTCATCTTGGTAAAACCAGTGTAAATACAGAGAGACAGATTCTGTACAGGTATTTTTTGGATTGAAATAATGCATATCATAAAAAAAAAAAAAAAGGTAACCTGTGCCTGTAGTGTTAACTCAGCTGTTTTTCTCATCTGGCAGAAGGTGTTTTAGAGCAGATGTAGCAGCTAAAACTATACTTTTAACTCATTTTAAGAGTGACATAGTTTACCAATTTTTTTTTTTTTTAAGACTTGTAAAAGCCTCTATAAGCATCTATACCAAATTTTGTAAGCACCCTATATACAAAGTATTAAAGTACCATATAAAATGCTACAAATTCTGTACAAATGTTCTGCAGCTAACAGGATACTCACCTTGTCTGCTCTTCATTCATATTATTAGTCCTTTCCAGTCACACTGTACGTCTGAAGCCCAAGTGTGATTGTCTTAGACTGTCAGTGCCAGTTTGACAGAATTCATTGTAATTGTTACAGATAAGTCAACCAGTGTACGTTCTTACTTTAAGCAGACTGAATGTTGAATAGAGCCATATTCCTCTGTGGTTAATCTTGGTTACACTGATTGAAATTTTGATGGTGAAATTATTGTATAATGCTGTGTAATGTGAGTATAGTACATATTTGGTAGAAATGTAACATATCCTCTGATGACAAGGTAAAAAAATGCTCTTGGAAATCTTGGTGCAAACCAGAAAGGATGTGGCATTAAATAATTCTAGTCTCTAGATGAACAAGCAAATTGTATTAATGGAGGAAAGGAAACACATGAAATGGAAGGCAAAGTACCTGCAAAAGAATGGACGCTTGAATTCGGCAGCTCACTGCTGTACATACCATACAACTAAAAATGAGCTGTAAGGAGAGTAATCAGTGAGCTTTAATACATGTGGTCAAAGTGAGACATATTAGACACTACACTAAATCTACATGGAAAATTATTTGAATGATAATTAATTGGAACAATTGTATCTCTTTATAACTGGATGGCTGTGTATCTATCTTCTGAGAACTCAAAAAGATTTTTAGCAGCTCTTAAAAATATAGTGGTAGCTATAAGTCTGGAAATACTTCTTGAAAAGTTTTTTTCATTCAGGCTGTATCTTGAATACTGGTAAATGGACAAATTTGTGGAAAGACCTATAGTATCAGTAAACTTGGTTTATTGACTTGCTTTAAATAGCTGCACAATAATAATACAAAAACTCTGATGCATTAAGAAGTTCTAATTAGAGGTAACTAGTCAGGGACCTCCTGCATTCCCCAGAAGTTGGACAACATTGTCACTGCTCCAGCAGAAACATCTGTATGGTTTTTAGGAACTTAAGGTGCAATAATAAAGGAAGAGAGACAAGTGCTGAAAACATTATAAAGCTATTGCATGTATCACCAGTGTATTTTGTGGAACATGATGTTGACTGTTCCCCATTTCAGACAAACCTATATCAACTAGGGTAAGCATGTAGCAGATGTGGATTATAGGTGGTGGAAATCTACTAAATGTTCTTTTTTTATCTTAGCAAGCATCACAGATTATTAAAAGTGATTATTAAGGCTTTCTGCCCTTTAAGCTTTGAGAGAGACTGAATGTATTAGTATTTAGTATCAAAATCACGATTTCCAAGGAGAAAGCCTTGCAATGAAATATCATTTGGATTCCAGAAAACCTGGACCTTAAAAAATTGACAGTCAGTGCTGAACATGAGCTATATAAGTTCTCATTATAATTTGGTGTCACTCACTTCAGATACCTTATCACTTTCAAATTGACTGAACACAAGATGTGAATTTAGGCAGCTTTTTTTTTTTTCCCTGTTGGCATCACGTAGTCTCCCATAATTTTAATAGTATTAATGCTACTTTTTATTTGTTCTGCTGTTTATCCTCACTTTTGTTAAGAAATTTGAAGCATCACAGTAAACACTAAGTAGTTGTATTTCAGCTTGTGTATTGTTACAGTTAAATATATTAATTAGAAACTTGTTAGAGGATGTAGCAGTGACATATTTATTGGAGTTACAAGTGTTCTTCTCTTCTCCCAGAGCAACAAATACTCATTTCAAAAGTTTTAGAATTGTAAACCTGCAGAACGTCAGCCATTGGTTTGTAATTCAGGAAATCTTAAACACTGAGACAGTCCTGTATCTTCTGTAAGTCTGCCCTTGGGACAGATTACCTTGACCTCCACACAGCCACTTTAGGAATTAATTTGACCTGTAATATTCAGAGCATTAAAAATATTTAACCTCTTCTTCACTATCTACTAGTTTTGGGAAATGTCCTGTGTTGTAAGATCCCGTGTTCCATTTAATTTTACCACTACCTGAGGCAACTGGCTTTTTAATTACACTTCTGGCTAAGAGGACATGAACAGAATGGAACTAGATAAATGATATTTCCTGAAAAATCAATGGGCTAATTTTAGAGAAAACGCAAAGCTCCCTTTCATTTCTTCTTGAAAGTCAAATATACTGCCCTTACAAGATATGACTCTTGCTTATAGATAAGGCTCCTTCCTTCATTTATGACTGATGTTAATAAAGATGCTGTAAGACATGGCACAGAATACAAAGGTCAGGGAAAAAAGACCGTCCTAATTTTAATTTTGAAATCAGCCATGGGTTCAGTCATGGTTTTTATGTGAATCCTTTGTATTTTCTGGATGAGGCAAAATTAATTCCTAATTTTGTAGAAGGATATTAGAATATTCAAAAAGGTAAATAAAGTTTTGTGCCTTTTATGGATTTAAAATAAAAATAAGACAAAACCACAAAACAAACAAACAAAATTCCCACCAAAAAAAGAACAAACCCCAAACAAAAAGCAAACAAACAAAAAAAAAACCCAACATGAACTCCTTCTTTTTGATCAGTTGATTTAATTTTAGAAATGTTTGATTGTAGTCTTTCTTTGAATAAAGTCTCCTATTGCTGTGAGTTTCTTCTGACTAAGTGTCAGCACTGATTATGTATAAAGTGAATATAAATCCCCCTTCTAGTAAGATCTAGTTGATGTGATTTATGAGGGTGGTGTCACTGAGTATTAAATGTATTATGATTCTAAGTTTCATGGTACAGCTCATAATGATTTCTCTAACTCTTTACCATCTTGCATAGCTTCAATAGCTCTTCAATTTTCCTGTTTGAAGGCTTACCATTCAGTTAATCAAAAAAGTGTGTGTTAAGTTGCTGCAGCTTGAGAGTTTTAGGAAGTTTTTTCTTAGCTGAATTGATATGAAACAAACTAAAATAGAACATGGAGAAAATCCCAGATCAAGTATTCGAACCTTTAGAAGAATCTTCTTCTTTAGAAGAATCTGCTTCTAATTTTATCTGTAATGATAGGTTCTCAGCTAAATAGAATGTTACATGCAATGAAAGCTGTTGTTCAGGTCATTGTGACTATGTAGGTATAACTAAGCGTGAGTTAGGCAGAAGTTTCTGTGTTGAGCTCTGGCTTCATGTACTCCACCCCTACAAAGCCTGACTAGCAGCCCTCAGGGTATGGTGCTCTTACAACTCTCCTGATCAGATACATTACCTTTAATCTGTGATGTATCCTATAACTTTGTCAGTTCTTCTAGTGAATTGGGATCCTCTAATTCAGAATTAGTTCCGGCAATATGTCCTTTGGTTTGTAGTCTAATCTTGCACAGCCTCCTTCTGTATGCCTATTACAAGAATACTGCTGCTCATCAGAGTGTATAAGAAGGAAGCAAGAAATGAATTTGCAAAAGAAATTGTAAGTCTGAGGCATCAGCAGCCCAAATCAACACATTAAATGTGGTTGGGATTTATTTTTTTCTTTTTCAGGACAGACTCTACCTTCTCTTGGTTTCATTTTTACATCTTTAAACTTGTCATTGTAATCATTTTCATCTTGCAGAGGAATGCTGTTAAATTTAATTAAATTTAACGAACAGCTCTGTAATCCACCTATGACATTCACTACAGGAACATCTTGTATCATTATTTATTTTCCAAATGTTTTTACCTAGTTAATGGGAGGGAAGGTAAACAAATAACATGTATAGAAGGAAAAAAAATGATGGTCAGTGGAAGGGGGAAATTATACAGAGAAAAATGGTAAGAAGTAAGTGAGATTTTTAAATAGAAACTGGGAGAATAGCTTACAAAACATAAGTAAAGATGATGAGGAGAAAACTGTATCTGAGTGTTCTTTTATGCAGCATATGCATTTTGCTTGGCAATATATCTTAATATATGCCTAGTATGCATATCTTTCCATATTAGAAATATAGATTAATAACTGCATTATATGTACGTTATATATTATCTGCCATATCTGAAGCACTTTAATAGTAAATGTAAAATGGTTTGGGTTGTTTTCTGTGTGTGTTTGGTTGGGTTTTTGTTTTGTTTTGTTTTGTTTCGGTGGTTTTTGGTTTTTTGTTTGGGTTGGGGTTTTTTTTGCTTTGTTTTCATTTGTTTAGTTGGTTTTGTTTGTTTTCCCTCAAGGTTTACTTTCCTATTTCTCTTGTTCTTCCTTGTTTGGAATCACTTCCTTTGTTATTTATTTCAGAAACCCTCTTAACATTTTTAACATTTTTTTCATTCCTTGTATATTAAAAGTTTATGATGTTATTATTTAAAAGTTGTCATTTTCAACTTCCTAAGAACACAGATGTTAGGAGTCATGACTTGCAGTGTTTTTTTTATAAATCTGTCTTATAATGCCTCCTGAAAGATTTCTATTTCTTAACTAAAGCTATGATTCTAACAGTAAACATTCTGAAAAGTCAGAAATTCACCACATACTTGTTTCCTAATCCAGTAAAAAAGTTAGTCATAATTCCTACATCTGAATGCTTTTTGGGAATGCATTAATGAGTGCGCAGAGGTGTGAAGATCCACAGCATGTGGTTATCCAAAGTGCTAGTGTTATTGGTGTTTGTTTTCAGGCCACTGGATGGAATAAGTTTTGAAGTTTTGCCCATGGGAACCAACTTGTTTGACTTCATATTTATGGAGGGAAATGCTCTACTGTTTTTGCAGCCGTTTATTTTCTGATGATCTTACATTTTATATTCTTGACAGTTCTATAGTACTTCAACTTCTAGGTTGGTCTTGTACACAGGAGAGGTTATAATAAATATGATGAAAGCATGTGTTTCTGAGTAAATATCTAGACTGAAGTTCTGCAGTGCTTGGGATTTGCTTTTCATCCAGAATGCGTTACCTAAGTCCTTGTGTGGCCATGAGTAAGGGAACAGCAAGGGCTCTTCAGACTTTAAAGAATGTTCAAAGAGCTCTTTCTAGTCATCAGAATATCTTACATGTTGCTCAAGAGAGCATGTGAACATTATTTCCTTTTTTTAAAAAAAAAGAACTGAGAGATGGATGGAAACTGAAAATGGGTGGCAGAGCTTCCTGGGATAAACCAGGAACATGCTAGCTCTATTGCTATTTCTCCATACAAGATGATCTGTGTAGGTCTGCAGATGTCTATAGGACAGTAGATGAATAAATAGCTATGAAGGTGAATTAAGAAATATTACATGTAAGAGGCCTGGTGATGAGAAAATAATAATGCATTGTGTACCTAATCTACATAATCTCATAAACAGAATTCTCTCTTGGATGAATTAAATGGCTGCCAAAGGAGATAGTCAGAAATGGGAAGCATTCGAGACATTTGATCCAGGCCTTCACTTTGGGTTTTGAACCTGACCCCAGTGTATGTCATTAGCTCTTGAAGCTTTTTCCAGTATTTTTTGCTGCAAGATGGAGATCACAAAGTATGTTTCAGATAGTAGCAGGAAAATTTCTGCTTTCTGTAGCAGACTGAAAAGGGTACTAAGGGGTCAACAGCTATAGAGAAAGCAAACATTTAGCAGTGAAATGAGGGTACAGTAGCAAACAAGCGTTCTTGCCCCAGGAGAGAGGTCTGTGCTGTCAGAGTGACAGTGAAAGACTTGAGAGACTTAAGTTTTTCTATTAAATACTAACTGGAGTTCTGGTTTGTCCAAGGGGTAATAAGTTGACAGAAGAAAGCAGGAAGGTTTTTAGGAACCAGAAACATTATTAGTTCAGTATGAGCCATGAAGTTGTATTTGCAAAAGAGGACAGGGCATGTATTAGCATCTATTCTAGAATCTTGACACTGACCCTTTTAACTGGCATCAGGGGACATCTAAAGAGTGTTTGTGGTTTGAAGGTCGCCCAGTCATGACAAGTGTATCATAATATTTGTGAAATGGTGTATAACATGATAAACAATTTTCCACAGTGGCATTTTTCAGTGATCGTGGGGGAGAGAATAACTGTGGCATTAATTGTAGTTAATAAGATTCATGTAATGTGATAGAGGATGCATATACACCCATATAAATACATACCATACAAATTGTTGGCAAGTTATCTGAGCTTTCGTCACTTATGTGAAGAAAGGCCCTACTTTAATAGATGTGCAGTGAGACATGGTTGCCATGGGAACTGCTACTCTATGTGTTGTGAGAATGTGCTTATTATGAAAGTTGCACTCATATTGAGATTTTAACACAGGCTTTTTTATTCTAATTGGGCTGGTTGTACTCCTGCCCAGCTAAAAATCAGTGCATAACAAATGAGTGGTTTTTATTATTAGATGATTATCAGATCCAGAAACATGAAGAAAACTGCTTTCTGTCAAGGCAAGGGAAGAGAGGAGAGCCACTGAGCCTTTGTCTCATTAATTTTACAGGAAAAGAAGAGTAGATTGCACTTAGCACATGAAGATAGTGTCTGTTTGCTTTGGTAAATCTTACTGGAAACTTGATAGGTTAAATTTTAATACAATGCTTCTGTAGGCTGTCATGAGAAAAAAATGGAGTACGGTTTTATTAGAGAGATTAGATAGCATTTATTTTTCCGATCTTATTTTTGCAAGCTTTTAGACAGACTTAAATAGAAAAATCTGTTTCAAATAAATGAATTGTAATGTTGAATTTTCAGGAAAACCTTGGAAGCTTTAGAGGAGAATGATCAAGAGACTTGCAATTTTGTATTAGTGGGATGATTATGACAATTATGAATGGGTTATTCTAAAGGGACACTAATCTTTTGTTGAAACTCTTCTGGTAAATGTCCAGAATGTAATTTGTTTGGCTTACTGGGAGCTCTCTAAAAATTAATTGTTGCTGTCAGAATGCATTCCTTAAATTGATACAGTGAAGTTTTTAATAAAACTTTCATTGTTTATAAAAAAGTAAAATCTAGTTTCTGCTTTCTCAAAGGTGTGTCTTCCTAACTATTTTATGTGTTTGTGTATTTTAAATTATTTTAGTTGTGTACAAATGTTTCAACCTTAGCTGTCATGCAGGTTGAAGATGGGGACTGTAAATAGAGAGACAGCATATACATAGGTTTGCATGTATTTGAAAGTAAATAAAACAATTTTGAAATTTATTGTGGATTTTTATTAATAGTTCTGCATGGCTAAGTAAGGACATTTTGGGGACTTCCTGTAGTAAACTTTTGTAATACTTCATTCATGTGGTACTTTCTTTTGGATTTGTTTCCTTATTAGAGGTTTACACTCTAAGAAATTAAATCGTAGTAACAGAACTGGAGCAAATAATTACTCTGTAGTTGTAATGTTTTCCAGCAGTGAAGATGGTTTGACTAGTTTCAATCTTCTTGCAGTAACTTGTTTCAATAGCACAGGCTATCTAAACTAAGAATGAAGTAGTAAAAGCAATGAGGTCTTAAGGAACCTGTCAAAGGATCTGAGATGAACGAGAATCAATCAGTCTTCTTGGAAAGCAGACTTTGGGTATTTTTTTTGACAGCATAAGCCAGTTACAGGTTACAAATATGCTTTTAAGTAGTCTGTTAGGCACTTGTGAATGCCTTTGAATAATTCAGTAAATGGGAGATAAGGTGTTAATTTCCTTTCTGTTAACAACAGAGCAAAAGAATTGGACATCTTGAAGCTGATTATGATAGACTTCAACATTTTGTTTTCCTTCTCTGCTCTGTGTTGATTGTTCAATGGCTTCCCAGTCAAGATTTCCATTAGGAGATCTGGTAGTCATGACTACAAGAAATATTTTGTGCCTTTTCAAAACAGAGTCCTGTAGAGACAGGATACCGATGAATGAGTCCTGAGCTGAGCAGCCTGAAGAGGGCAAAGGTAAAGGTGTAAGAGGATATGATGGTTCACTTTTTAAAGCAAAGCTGACATTTGTTTTTCATACATCTTTAAGATGCTTCTTCAGGCTTGAAAAGCCTAGCAAACCTGTTATCAGTGGAAGTTTTGCTGGGCAGTTATTAAAATAGTAAGGATATAGGGATCACAGACTAAACTTACACATATATAAGATGTGATACTAGCAAAATGAGATCATAATTATTTCCTGTGAGAGATTATCTTATTAAGAAAAATAAGTCTCTCTAATCTGAATCTTAAACACACAAGGATGTCAGTAGAGTCGTACACTTGGCTGAGCCCTGTGCACTTTGCCATTCCAAGGCTTAGTGAATTTCCTTCAGGAAATATTGGTGTGATATTATGAAGTGATAAAAAATCAATGAGGCAATGATTTCCCAGTCAGATGGAGTGCTTTATTGTTAAAATAATCCTTTCACTTGGGGGCTGCAAGGGCTAAAAATTTGGAAAATGTTGATGAGTGACTTGATGGAGATTTACTTGCTATGCTATTCCAGAGAAGGCTAAAATGAATCTGCAAGTGATGTTTTTGACTACAGTAGGGTACCTGCAATTATTCACTTCCCCACTCATGGACGACATTATTGATTAAATTCCAAAGCCTATTTACTGAAGTGGTGCAGCTGAACTTACTCTTGTGTTGAGATTCTGCATTTTCAGGGTGCGGTTAAAGTTGTTTGCTTAGCTGTGTTGTTGTTTGGTTTTATTTTTTAATGAACAATAGAGATTTGGAATGTGTTCACTCTTAAGAGAACTTCCCTCTGATTTACTGGCATTTTGTTTCAGGAAGATAAATCGCTAGATTCAGGTTTAAGAAGTAAATAAGAGGTAGGTCTATTTGCAATGTAAGAACTATTTCCTATAGCTTCTGGTAAAATGGCTAAAACTGCACATAAGGTAGACAGGAATTTCTCAGTTTTCCATGTTATTTGTGTGATTTGCTGTCAGTTATGACACTTATAAAATTATGAAAATATAATTAAAATGCTTACTGAAAGTTTCAGAAGTGGAACAATCTGAGTAGCATTGGCTTTCTCTCAGAAGTGAGAGAAAATTAAGAGTATTAAAGCCGTTGTCATAAAAACTAATGGGAAGTAATGTAAAAATGAATCATGTTGATGTTATCCTGGAAACAAAGGAGAAACTGTTTAAGTCTGACTGTCAAATTAAAAAAAGAAAGTTATTTTGTTTTCAGTTATTTTATCAATAGAAAAAGAGAAAAATCTTTAAAATCCTGATCCACAGTAAGTAACTGTTGAAATGAAGAGATTCAGAGTAGCCCTGTGGAGAAGGATTTCAGGGTCTGATCAATGAGAAACTGAACATGAACTGGCAATGTGCGCTTAAAGCCCAGAAAGCCAACCGTATCCTGGGCTGCATCAAAAGGATGCAGCTTTTGACCAGCAGTTTCAAGGAGGTGATCCTGCCCCTCTACTATGCTCTTGCAAGACCCCACTTGGAGTATTGTGTACAGTTCTGGTGTCCTCAACATAAAAAGGACATGGAGCTGTTGGAGCAAGTCCAGAGGAGGGCCAAGAGGATGATCAGGGGCTGAAGCACCTGCTGTGTGAAGACAGGCTGAGAACATTGTGACTGTTCAGCCTGCAGAAGAGAAGGCCATGTGGAAACCTCGTAGTAGCCTTCCAGTATCTGAAGGGGGCCTACAAGGATACTGGGGAGATACCCTTCATCAGGGACTTAGTGATAAGAGAAGGGGTAACAGTTTCATACTTAAACAGGGGAGGTTTAGACTGGATATAAGGAAGAAGTTCTTTACTGTGAGGGTGGTGAGACACTGGCACAGGTTGCTCGAAGAAGTGGTAAATGCTCCATCCCTGGCAGTGTTCAAGATCAAGTTGGACAGAGCCTTGGGCATCATGATCTAGTGTGAAGTGTCCCTGCCCATGGCACAGCGGATTGGAACTAGATGATCTTAATGACCTTTCCAACCCTAACCATTCTATGACTCTAAAAAGTCTGGTATGTCAAAAGTTTCGTATCAGTAGAGAAATGTCTTTGGGAAGGAAGTAGGCTCTTCAGATAAATTACAACAGACACAACCATCACACATTAGTTTTTATTGACAGACATCAAGCCATTTCTGTGAATCTGTTTTGTTCTCTATATGAGAATATATAAGAATATATGAGAGGTATGTTGCCCATTACCTCTTTAATTTAACACACAAAAGCAATTTGGATGTGTATCGCTGCACACTTACAGATAAGGTGAAGACAGTGACAAAGTCTAGACGACAGTAGCCACCTTAAATAGCCCATGAACTCTAGAGTTCTTATTTGAAAAGAGTAATTTTAAAAGTTTAAGTCTACAGTAATGTATTACTGAGACTCAGTGGGAGAAAACTGAAAGCATGAGGAGGAAACTGAACCTTGGTGTGTCTTGTTTGGTATAATTTCTTTTCCTGCTGAGTTATTAGGTAATTTAGAAGGAGAGTGACATTCTTTCCTTTTTTTAGGTAGAACATAATTTAAACACCTGACTGGCAGAAAGTTGCAGCCTTTCTGAACCTAAAATTCTTTGCATCTTTCATAATCCTGCAGGTGAAGCTCAGATTCTGCTGATTATTTAACTTGTCTTGAGATTAAGTATATTGAAATCATGTTCAAATCACTACTCACTACAAAGTCAAACCTGACTTTGATGGAATTAGTTTAGTTTTGGCTGCCATAGCCAGTGTCCTGACTACACGTTGGCTGTTTCTGATCCTGTTTTGGAGTCACCTAAGTTTTCCTCCAAGCCTAGGCAGAAGATTAGCATGGGTGGCACTCACCTCCACAAATTCAAATTTCCTTGGTTGGTCTAGCTCTGTGTTCTCAAAGCTTATTGATGTTTCCAGCTGTGTGAGCCGGAAACCTATGAAAGTGGAGTAATTAGTGTTTATCGAGATAGGCTTGTTAATGGGCCTGTTTTCTTTTCTCTCTTCTGCTACTTCTTTCAGATAGGAAATGGTGACTTTAGGAAATGTTAGAGGTTAATAAGGAAAAAAAAAACAACAACAAAACAATAGAACTTTGAAAAAGTTATGCATTTTTTAAAAAGCAACCACCCCAAACCTTTCTGACAGTAGCTTTTCCTGTCTTGCCAATGCTTGTGAATTACTGCGGTAGGCTAAAAGAAAGGAACAGTTATTTTTTTTTTGTACAAAACTACCTGGTTTTCTCATGTGAAAGTGACTGAGGTACAATACACAAACTGTTTTGTTTTAACCTAGTGTGGGTTTAAATGTGTAAACAGTCTTGTAGTAACAGAGGTAAATTGGTTTCTGTTCAATTGAATCATCTGCTAGTGATAATGTTGGGTTAGGAACTGTAAGGGTTTGTAAAAAAAAGTAACATTGTTGATAGTCATCACTTCTTTTTTTCAAAAATTTCAACTCCTTTGTGTTATAACTGAGATGTTTTAACCCAAGCCTTTTCATGGTGTTATGGTCTCAAACTTGAAAGCCATCAGCTGTGTCTGTAAAATGCTTAATGTGGAAAACTTGTCTGCAGTTGTTTTCATATTCTTGTAATTTAGAAATCATTGCTATCCATTTCAGCAATTGAAGTCTAGCTATCAAAGAGCTTTTATTTTTTTTGATGAAAGAACAGCTGAACAATTATTACTTGCCAGTAGTGCTTTAGTGCTGCTGATCCTCTTAGAAAAGAAATGAGCTAATAAGCCCAGTTTGAAAATACTTTATAGTTTGCCTTACTATAAGGCAGAAAGCCTGTTTTATAGTCTTTTCTGTCTTATAGTGAGACTTTTCTTTCTCGAATGTGTGGGATAATATCAATAGCAAGGAGAACACTGTTAAGTGTTGCTGGTGTGGTTAACTGGTAGATTTTGCTGCTTGGGAGGTTTTAGATGATAACTTACAAAGTGTTAAATTAGACTTAAGTGTTTCTGAGTTTTAAGGACAACTGCAAATGGGACCGTATATTCTCTCCTCCTTTGTGTTCATAAATCATACTGAAGTAAGATGCAGATACCACCCACTATCTGAGAAACTACAACCCCAAAATGAATTGGAAGTTTACTTCAACATGTCATTTGGGGATATTTGTTACAGAGTAATGGCTGGGGAGCTGGAACTACCCATCTGTCTGTAACATTAGTAAGAAATCTGAGTTCTGAAAAAACTCTTTAGACTATCTTAAAAATTGAAATACTAATTATAAGTTTGCAAGTATAGCTGTGATAAATAAATTTAATTTGTTCATGCAGTGATAAGAATACAATCAGAAAAGAATCACAGGCATTTTGGGTACTAATTACATATATTTTTAAAATATTTGTTTTGAAAGAGCTGCTGATATGATAAAAAGTTGAATCCCATTGGTACTGAACAAGTAATATGACAGATGTTGAAATACATAAATTGCTGCTGAGATTTAGTAAAACTCATGAGCACATGTTGAACTTAAAAGCAGCGATCTCATCGGTTATGTATTAAAGTACTTAGGGTCTTTCAGAAAGGTATGTTGCTATTCTGAATCTCTGAAGTGTTTCTGCCACTTTTGGCAATGTAACTTGTGTATCTGTCAATTAATCTTGCAGAAAAAATATTCTGCTTGCTAAAGGCTTTTAAGATCTGAAGTTCAAGTTGAAAATAAAGGAAGGATATTAATTTCTGGCTGGAAAGCAGGATTTATTTTTTTTTTTTTTTTTTTTTCTTTTTCAAATTCAAAAGATCTTCTTTTCCATTGCTGAATTGCTTTCTTTGTACTAAATAATTTTAAAGTGTACTTTAAGAATAACTTTAGATCTTGAGAATTTCATTAGTAATTTGAATGATGGTGATAGTAANTTTTTTTTTTTTTTTTTTTTTTTTTCTGTTGTATTTGTATCCTTTCTTAACTGGTTATTGATTCTGGAAGAATCCTGAGATGTTTCTTTATATTTTAGACTGCATAAATGCCTGGGGCTGTGCTGAAGAAAGCATCATTTATTATAAAATTTATTTCATCTGAACATTGTTTTTTTAAAGGCAGACACATAATGGGAAAAGAGAGCCTTGTAGGCAAATCTGTTACCTGCCTACAGCATTTAAAGGGATGGCTTTTCAGAGGAAAAGGCACATTTCAGTATCTGTGTGGGTATGAGGAAACATGGCAATTTGAGATCTCAGATATGGTCTTTGTAGTTTCTTAAAGCTGCCAGAAGTACATCTTTACTGGGATCTCAGTTCAGCTGCCTTTGAAGAGATTGCATATCTCAAATTGTGTATTTTTAAGTGGGTAAACTGGTTTGACTTTGCATTAGAGTATCTGTATGTACAGTAAAGAAACTTAGTAGTTCTCATGGTGCAAAATGTTACTTCTGCTCTCTGAAAAAAATCCAAGAAGCTGATGAAGATCTAGTTCAAGCTGAAAGTGTAGTTTTGTATTTATTCAGATGGTGTTATATTTATTTTCTAGCTTTGAACTTGTTTTCTGCATTCCAGTCTTCAGATCATTCAGACTTTCATTTCAGGACATAATGAAATAAGATACTTCTGCATGAAATATTTAAAGCAGTAACCTCCCAAATACAAGGATATATTAATGCACAGAATTAGACTTGCTCTTTCTCTGTAAGAGGAACTTAAATATCCTGTGGCTGTGTCAAGAAATGGGATTTATAGTACAGCATGTGAGTACCCCAAGAGTTTTGGTGTGCAATGGTAGATTGGTTTATGGGGTAGAAGGGCAATGGAATACTGAAGACTAAAATAAAGATAAAAACACAAAAGAAGAGACAGACAATTTCAAACAAATCCAACCAGATGCTCTAAGTATCTAACCAGTTTTCAACAGAGGATGTGGATCATACATAAGGGAAAAAAATGCTCTTCTGAAGTGTTTATATTGAAATGTTTCACTAACATCTGGGTTTTGTTAGTTAATTGCTAAAAAATGTTTCTGAGATTACTTTTTCAGCAAATAGCAATCAGGGCAAGGTGACAAACAACATTAAAAGCTCTGACATTTTACTTAAACTGCTGAAGGGCAACAGTCTTCCAGTGCTGGTGAGGAGTATCAGTCCTTTGTGGCAAATAATTTTAGAAAGAAATTTCCATATCTTAATAAATGCTGAAGTTTGAAGATCAGTATTGCAATATGCATGAGCATAAGCCATGTTTACATATTTTAAGTGGTTTTAATGTTTGTTTGGGGTTTTGTTTTGTTTTGTTTTTTTCTCCCAGTGTACCAGTCAAGATTTTTTTTTTTTTTCTGGCTTAAGCTGGGTCTCGACACTTCTGTCAAAATGAGAATTTTACTGCTATAGTATTGATTTATCTGTACACTGTAACCAATTCTGCGTGTATCTGCCCTGTAACTTCTTCAAGAACTACCATTTCAGCTGTGTCTCATCCAGGGATCCAGGGTCTTCCTGCAGTACAGCCCAGCTACATGACCTGAGCTCATGTCTGAGAAAATTGTAAAGTTATGAGAAAGAACTGTGAGAAAACCTGGAAGAAAAATAGTAATAATCAAATGTTAAAATTACAATTAGAGGTAGAATTGTAGAGACAAGGATTGTTGGTACCTCAAAGAATCAAGAGGAAAGGAGCCAATGTGGAAAACTATGAAAAACTAAAACTAAAGAAAATGGAGAGGCTGGCTGGAGGTCAGCAGATGTAGCTGTGAACCAGACAAGACCTTGGAGATAGCAGAGGTAGTGGATGGTAGCAACTTGACTGCATGGGGAATCTGTTCCAGGAAGCTTCAAAGGCCAACCCATCTCCTTTGGGCTTGGATCTCCCTGGCCAGCAGAAGTCCTTCAAGTCTTTTATCAGGGTATCACTACTAACTCTTAAACTTGCTGTTTTGTGTGTGAGCTCATCAGTAAATAATTGCTTTATATTTGTAATCTGTGTGTATACTGTTGGTGCAATCTCTTTGCACATGTCCAAATAAACTGACACAAAAGAGGATTGTAAACACTCTCACCCAAGCAATCAATAAAGCAGTTCCAAAAACAGGTCTAGGTATATTAAAAAACAAAAACAAACAAAAAAAAAACCCCAACAAACCCCCCNTTTCCTAAAAATAAAAACAATACATTTAGATTTAGATCAGAAAAATAAATTATCACCGTTTTTATACTGCATTAATAGTACAAAAAAAATAGTACTACTTAAAAAAAAAAAAAAAAACCCCAAAAACCCCCCCCCAAAAAAAAAAAAAAAAAAAAAACCCAAACAAAACCAAAAAATCTAATGCACTTTTTCAGCTCAGTACTTTCCTTCCTCAGTGATTTACAGATAGTTCATCTGAAAAGGGAAAAAAGTATTTCAGGGCTCTTGAAATGCAGTTTCATTCTCATTTGATATTAAAGATGTGGTTCCAAAGACAAACCGTACCATTGCTGATGACTCTCAAAGTATTTTGTATTAGCTACAATTTGTCTTGCTATTGTTTCAATAGCAATTGTAGATGGAGTACAGTTAATATTTCTCTAGCAATTCAGGGTTGCATAAGGTGTATGGGAGATGCATTTTGATATTTCAGATTATATGTATTTTGTATAATTTCTCAGTTTATAATTTTTTCAAGTCTTAATATCTGTTAATCCAACTTGATTTGTACCCTGATTTTCAATATGAAAAGCTTAAATCACAGTTTTTGTAGCTGCTTAGAACAAAAGTTGACGTTCTGTTTGGTTTATTTCTTTGTCTCTCATTTAACTTGGTTTTGCATTTTGAGTTCTCTTTTTTTTTTTTTTTTCTGTAGTTAAGAAGATCTAGCCCACTGATTTGCCACAGATATGCATGGTAAAATAAAANATTTGTTGTTTTTTTTTTTTTTTTTTTTTTTTTTTTTTTTTATTTTGTTTTTTTTTTTTTTTTTTTTTTTTTTTTTTTTTTTCTGAAAATGCAACTTAGTTATGAAGAGACTTATAAAAGTCTTGCATTATAAAATATGTATCACTGGAGATCATGTTTTCTGCTTTGAAATCTGTGTACCTACTATGTGAGTTCAATCCACCCTCGTTATGTCTTTTTGGATAATAGATTCTTTCATGTCCTTCTTCACCCAGCCCCTTCTCCTTTCTTCCTCTCTCTAAAATGTAATGTTCTCATTGATATTAAACCTTATGCAGTAATAAACCTTTTCAGACGTAATTGCTAAAATGTACATGATATTAAGATATTAGATTTATTGAGAAGAATTAATCCAGTCAAAATAGAGTGATAATGACATCTTTTTGAAGACCACAGTTAATGTATATGGAAAACAGTATTTTATTTACCTCACGGTATGTTAAAATACCTTCTGAGCAACACAAGGTGAATGGTTTGTGCCTGTCATTGTAAAAGGCTGAAATTAGTGTACACCATCAGTTTAACTAATACAAACAATGATATTATTGGATGCAGGCAGCTGATTGGACTTCTAAGACACTAACAGAGAAATATTTTGTTTGGTCTGTAAATTCAAGGTTTTCTTAAAAGTACTGTTACTTGGTGCATCCCTGAAAAAGAAAAAGCCAGGTAGAAGCAAGACAACTCTACATGATATCTTTGTAGAATTCAAAGCAAAACCATAAGGGAATGAAATAAATAGAGAAATATCATTGGGCATTAATGGGAATTACATCAGTTCTAAGAGCAGAAATATTTGTGTTTTGTTTTTAAAAGAATTAATGAACTAGAAGATGAATTTTCAAGTTCTTATAACAGCCATGTTTTGGGACAGAATCATGATGAAACAATAGCACTGTTGCCCATAAAAGAATGCTAAAGCCTTACTATAGTGGTGTTGAGAAGACTGGAGCCAAGAAAGGGGGCAAGGCAGGGTTAAGGGAGAAAAGTAAAGAAACAAAACATAGGATAAAGATTTCAAACCAGTGTAGTTGTAAAGCTACTGGCAAGTGATTGTGGCAGAGCTGCAGATGGAGAGAAGGGTACTCAAGAAATGTGATAAATGCTGTGGGGCAGTGGTACTCTCAAGTCCTATATGAAAGCTTCTTGGACTTCCATAATTTTAAGCTATTGCTATGTTCACTGCAAGTGTAGAACATCTTTAAAGCAGAATTTATGCCTGTGTTAGCAGAATTAACTCTGTGGCTAGATGCAAATCTATTCTACTCTGGACTTCAAAAAAATGCAGCTTGTTGATGAATACATAAAACTAGACAGAATAATGAAAAAAGAAAAATGTCAAATGCAAAGATGAAGGGTTTTTTCTTGGAGTTGAGCTAAAGGTCTCTATGTGTGTGAATCTGATGAAGAAGAAGCATATTCAGAGTGAAGACAAGAAATAAGCAACCTTTGAAATCTAAGGATACACAACACCACAAAACCCAAACAAACCCTACTGGGAGGGTTAGATTTTCAAGTAGTCCTACATTGGTTTACATTCTTGTCAGAAGCCAAGCTTCATTTATGTCCAGTGTTTTAAACATGGGTTTTTCATTAAGGGACCTGAAGAGTTAATGTTTAAGACCTACTTTTTCAGCAAGAAATTATCGATCCTGTTTCAATTTTGTGGGCTATTTTTAATGAAGCACTACTGCTAGAAGCAATGTATATATATATATATAAGCTTTCTGCTTCTCTTTTCAGAACATGATAAATTGAAAGTGGTTGAGCAGAGTCTGGTCCATATATTTGCTTCCTGCTTGCTTGCTTCTGTCACATACCATCCATCTGGGAAGCTTCAGAGAGCATCCTGAGCATAGTGTGCTTATAGGAATAGGAAAATGCTTAGTAGATAATTGAGTCTTCATGCTAGAACTGATAAGCAACTTGAAATAAAGTGACTACAAGAAATTAATATAAAGGTTTATGACTGACTGCAGTTTACAAGCAGCTCTTCGTCTATGAAATATTAGTAACTATAACAATGCACAGCTTAAAATGGTCTCAGACAAATCTGATAGTTTCATAGACAAATTGAAGCAAATAAAACTGTGCTGCTATGATTTAGGAGGACTAAGAAAAAAGGACTGTAGACAATTATGTTCTGAATTGTTCTGCTTTCAACTTCTATTGGTCTCTACATTTTTATTCAATTGAGCAAGTGTCAGCTAAACATTCTGTCAATGGGCTTACAATGGTGATTCATACAGTCTCCTTCACGAGAAGAAATCAAACGATTTTAAAAGATAAAGCTGTTAAAGTGATTTTTCCCAGAGCACAGTAGTTGATAAGTGTGTGTTTATGTGTATATGTGGCTGGTCAACATCCAGACTTGGTACTGTGATAGAGTGTCTCCTAAGTAATTAACTTGAAGATTTCCTCTAAGTATACAAGCAGGTGATGAGAGATTCCCTCAAACATTTCTAAGAGGGTTTTACAAGGTGAAGTTAAGTGTGTGTGTGTGAACAAGACTGAGATTCTCAATGCCAATTTGGGGAAGAAGTAAAATTGAGACTTCCTGATTGCAACAACCATAGGTTTAGACACACACAGTAGGACAGCACAGACATAGGTGTTAAGGTTGTATCTTCACTTTTGCAATGTAACTGTCATAAGTATAATTGGTGCATTTATTACATGGATATAAGGTGAGCACTCAAGATGGTGACAATGTTAAAAACAAATCCTCAGGGGACAAAAACCCTTCAAGGGGATACATTCAGTTGAATTTGAAATGCTTTTTGCCTCCTGTCCTAGATCATGGTGTGCCAGCATGGGTTCTTGGGTTTTCTTAGTCATGGCTCAAGGGCCATCAGGTTCTTCTGTATTTGCTAATTGCAGTGGCTAATAGCTAAAGCTCACCTGAAAAGTTTTTGATAGTTTGATAATTTATGTATGATATATTTATGGTATAGCAGAGAAACACCTGCTCTGGGCAGTTTATTTTCTTTCTTCCCTGATGCTGTGGAGTATGTGGTTAGTCTATGTCCATCAGGAAAGAGCAGTATTGCTGGTCTCTGCTGTATCGCAGGACATGTGCTTGCAGCACAGATGTCTCTGCTTCTGTTATGGCTTGCTAAAGCTGACAAAGGAGCTGCTATTTATTTTTGTAATTTGCTAGCTTGAGTGAGTTCAGACCTATGTATTCTTGTGCACCTAGCATGCAGTCATCTTTCTTACAGGGGCTCTGATGAGGGTGGCCATTAGTGAGTCATCTTCCTGCCTGGCCAAATCTTTCACTAGTGGGAAATCTTCTTTTAAGAGTAAAAGTTTATGGGAAGAATCTGGGCAGGGCCCAGAAACTGTTATTTTTGCATGCAGCTATTTGAGACCAGGCACATAATTGCTGAGAGCATCACAGAAAGTACCACTGCCGTTGAATGATCATTAACAGCAGAGTCTGGACTGAATTCAGCACTTTCCAGCTGGCCATAGTCAAGAAATGGAATTGCTAGAGTAACTATCTTAAGCAAAAATATCAGGGTTTATGTTTTTGCATTTTGCTTATATATAGGAGAGTTGAATGAATATATTGGTTGTTGCTAGAAATATGAACATTATCTTTTACTATGTAGTAGCTGAGCCTGTATTTCATATTAAAAGGTAAAAAAAATTAACTTCAGTAGGAAGCCTATACTCATGATTAACAATAGATTTTTACTGGAATGCTTAATTGCATCTGCTGTGCCAGTATTTGAAATTGTTTGTGTTTAGATTATACCATAATATAACTTGACATTAGTAACTCTGTAGAATTTTTAACTATGTAAATGCATATGCATGAAAATCTGCTCAAGTGGTTTTATATTCACTGCAATATGTTTTGGATGATCAATCATTAATAATAACAATAACAACCCAAGAGTTTATGTCCTTCTTCAGTTTTCAGGGATTGCGTTGGCACCTGTGGGATTTTCCCATGCACCTCTGAAATGAGTAGCAAAACTGTTGTTGACTTCGGAGGCAATCCTGTTAGTATTTACAGCACGCCTGCTGCTTCTGGGCATCACAGACGGTATACCCGCATTGGGCCTGGAAGGGTCCTCTTTGACTTCATTTGGGTTTGGACAATGTCTCACCTTCAAAACTGTTGGTTAATCCCAGTGGCTGGAGGTCACAAGAGGGGAAAAGATTTATACAGTGTTAATACAAGATGGATTTGAACTCTAGGGTCATGCCCCTGAAATTGCTTCCTATAACAGAACATGTGTGCGTATATGGTCATCTTGAAAGCTGGGGCAGATACGGATGTGAATGACCACCAGTTCTCTATTTATATCACTTATTTGGAGTGCCTTCTAGTAGGTCAACAAATCTTTGGCAGACATCATCTGTACTTGTTTACACATTACTGAACTTTGAGATTCTCTGATACATTCTTCTCCACCCCCAGTGTTTTAAACGTTTGAAGGCTTTATGTGACTAAGAATACAGTGCTGCAGAGTCCAGATTGTATTTCAATGTATGCTATAATCCCCACAGATTTTTAGAGGTATTAAGTGAAAAATCAGTCAAAATAAAATTGAAGGAAAAAGAATTGGTGCTAATGAATACAGGAGGAAGAAATTTATATAAACTATAAATTGTATAAATTTAATTGAGAATTAAGGACTTGCAGTGGTATTCATGCATGCTCCTTTGTTGTATGAAAAGACATTCAATTTTCAATGTATTGCATGTGACAATTTATGGCAGGTGTGTTATTTTGTACAGCAGAATAATATGATTCATTGAGCTATTTGCAAAAGATGGGATGAAATAATAATAGGAAATAATGGGTGATTAATTGTCAGCTCAAATTCAGCCTCAGATCTTGATGTAATTTTCTCACTTGGATGCTTGGAAATTTTGAAACTTGTCCACTTTCCTAGGGTGATAAAAGCAGCATTGCAATTGGGCCTTTTTCTCATACTTTCCTGTAAGATGAAATTTGACTCACTACTTTCACATTTCTAAAGTCAGAACAGCTTGTTGTACACTTATCTTCCTCCCCATCAGCATGTAACCAAAGTCCTGGAAACTGATCCCTTCAGTGAAGTATCAGCGAAATTAACTGGTCAGTTGCACAGAGCTGCTTATGATGCAGACATGTGATACAGGTCCATCCCCCAGTAACCATCTCAGTTTACAGGTTTACTTATGGCAAGTAGGAAGAGGGCAGGGTTTCACATCTGGAAATTAAATTGAACAACTGTATGGAATACCTGCAC
Organism: Agapornis roseicollis; assembly: GCA_002631895.1. Taxonomy (NCBI): domain Eukaryota; kingdom Metazoa; phylum Chordata; class Aves; order Psittaciformes; family Psittacidae; genus Agapornis; species Agapornis roseicollis. The sequence continues at coordinate 12,212 of NDXB01020062.1, read as the reverse complement.
TCATCCACTGGCCTGACAGAGAGTCACAAGAGGTACACTGAACTTCCGAGAGATAAGGTCTAAGAGGGTGCCACAACTTGTCAAGAGCACAGACTACTACCCATTGCTTTTCTTTCACGTGGGCATGAATTACAGTATAAGGCAGAGCCTGGGCAGAATCAAGGAAAACTGCAAAGCCCTGGGGATGCAAAAGAAAAGTATCAGTGCCCAAGTTATCTTTTCTTCCATTTTACCAGTTAGAAGAAAGGGTACAGCCGGAAATAGACATAAAATAAAAACCAACTTGTGTTTTCTGGCTGCTGCTGTCATGAGGGTTTTGGCTTTTATGACAATGGGACATTCTTCAATGACTATAGCCTGTTACAGGGAGACAGGATCCACCTGCCTAGAAGAGGCAAGTCATTATCCTGCTCTACTCAGCTTTTGTCAGGCCACACCTGCAATATTTTGTTCAGTTGTGGTCCCCACTTTGCAAACCGGATGTGGACAGGCTGGAGAGGGTCCAGAGAGGGGCCCCAAAGATGATCCAAGGCATAGAAAGCCTGCTGTCTGAGGAAAAGCTGAGAGAGCTGGATTTGTTCAGTGAAGAGAAAATGGAGTTCAGCGAAGACCTTAACACCGTGTCCCAGAACTTAAAGGGTGCCTACAAAGAAGATGGAGACTTCCTTTTTACAAGGAGTCACATAGAAAAGACAAGGGGTAATGGGTACAAGTTACTTACGATGAGATACTGGTTGGACACTAGGGCAGAATTTTTTGCAATGAGGCATTGGTATAATTTCCTTAGGGAAGTGGTGGATTCCCCAGTGTTGAATACATTCAAGATTCAGGTGGACGGGATGCTGGGACATTTTGGTTTGGACTGGTTTTTTGCCAAGAAATGTCAGACCAGATGATCCTTGAGATTCCTTCCAGTCTGGTATTCTGTGAAGCTCTGAAACATCTGTATTTACAGAAGTTTTGCATACATTCCTCCCCCACACTCCCCTTGCCCCCCATCCTTTTCTTTTCAAGTGGGTTGCTATTAGGGTGTTCTGACATGGCTTGCAGCTTTTGTTAGGAAACAGTTTCTCTTCAGGATTTGCTTTGTGAGGAACAGTAAGATGCATAATGGTTTGGAAGTCTAAGCCTGGAAATAGCCAGAGGCCTGGAATGGCTCCTGTTGTAGTACAGAAGCTGCTGCAAAGGCAATATTAGCTTAATTTGTAAATGGGCTGAGAAGGAATCGTAATACTGAGTATGATTAAAGTAAATCAGTGTACAAAAAAGTCTTACAAAAGAAAACAACAACAAAAATCCCTAACATCTTACACTTTAGATTGTCTATTTAGGGTTATTTTAAATGCATTGCACTGGTGAAGTACTGATGATATGATGTGATTTCACATCAGGACTGTATGGATAAGTACTGCTAAACTTGGTAGGAGGGTAGCAAATCTATCATGGAAGGTTTCTATCTTTACGTTAGTACAGCATAATGAAAACTAAACATCTGGGCTTAGGATGCCCAAGTCCTAGGAAGCAATCTTAGCCTTTTTCTCACAAATGGGATTGCATTGCCAAGTCTGATTCCCTATCACATCTTAGAAAAAGCTTCGTTCTGCTTTTTCTCATCTTTCTCATCATTCTTTGACATTGCTTAGATCCTGAAGTATTTGTGAAGATCTAATTCCTGTTCAACTGAGAGTGTTTGAAGTAAGCATATGTATATTTAGAATTTACTGATGCTTCTTTGAAGATCTGTCCTTGCACTCTTTGAACAGTTCTAATGAGTTTCTTTAGTTTGATTTAGAAACATAAGACAGCACAATACTATTGTAAAGACTCCAGGTGTGTTTCATAATACATCTCATATAAATATTTGATGTTGCAAAAGAAATAAGAGAAAGTCTGGATTTGGGGGATTTATTTTGTTAGTGAGCTGGCAGGCAAAGAACAAACTGAGAACAAAACCAAACTATACCCTACTATTTGGTGTGACAAATGTTGTTTAAAGACATGTGACACCAACCAGATGCACTGCAGATAATAGGCTTAGTATAGGAAATAATTTTTTATGTAAGGCTGACACAGCACTCAGGGGGGACCTATCTGGTTCCTATCACTCAGTTAATACAATGAATTAAAGAAAATCACTTTCAGAAATTGCCTCGGGGGGGATCTTGTCCCTGATGCTTTTTTTCTTTCTCTTCTTAAACCTTCATTCAAGTGAAGGGCTTGGAATTGAGCACAAAAGCATGGACATAAGAAAACCTAACTGTCTTTCATCTATAGTTCTTAGGTAAATATGTTAGGAAATCTTTGGTGTGTGTTGTCCTTATCTTCTCATTTCAATGTGCATTGGATCACCAGGTAGAATGAAACTCCTTAAAACATGCCAGTGGCAACAAAAGGGCTACATGTCAGAATTGAGTACGGCGGTTCTTCTGAATCTGACCTCTCTTCAGTCTTCATCTGAATACTGTATTAGTAGAAAATACTGATTCTAGTTACAGAAATACTTCTGACTGACAGTGAACACAAAAATATTAGTGTTCTTCAAATTTTCATGGAATGTCTGATAAATATCAGCCGTGGTTTTTAGAAGTACCATCCCTGAAACTCTTCATAGTCTGAGAATATTCTGCCCTATAACATTTTTCCTTTTGGAAAAGGAAGTGTGGTGGCTTTTTCAGGTTTTGTGGGATGATGGGGTTTAGGTAAGTTTGGTTCTTTTTTTCTCTTCTCTCTACCTGGAAAGAATAGTCACAGCCAGGTGAAGTAGGGGTAAATTTGTAGTTCACTAGCTAGTCTGTGGTTGTGCTCAGTGTAGATACTCTCAGTTCTTTACTTCATTGTAGAGATATACTTTCTAATTATGGTAAGAATCGCTAGAAGAGAGGAAGTAATGTGATATGCACTGATGTCCTTGCCTATTTATATGCAAACTTATCCTATCTAGAGAAGCCCCAAAAGTATTGCCAACAATATATATTCACTTTTTTCTTTTTACCTGAGGAGTAATATAAGAAAATCCAATAACTTGCGTTTATGTTACGAGTGATTTGTCCACTTCTGTTTTTGTGTTTTCTGCATTAATTTTGTTTCTTTGCTTGATTGTTGAACTTGTTTTGTTATTCTAGAGAATTGTTCAGGGGAAATATAAGACGTGTTAATGCCATTTGTTTAATATTGAATTTTTGTCTTCAGAGGTAATAGATTGGAAGAACAGAGGTAATAGACAGGGAGAACTAAAAATATTTCAGAATATAAGAAAATGTATAATTGTAAATATCACTTCCTCTGGGTGGATTTTCAGGCATTTGCCTTCATTACTAAGCTTAGAAGAGACTTTCTCTTAGAGGAGATGCCCCAGAAGAGCTCAGCATCTGCAGCTCAGAGGTGATGGGTGATGAGTACACTTCTGCATTGAAACCAGAGGAGTTATCTGATAAAGTCTGACTCCTATGAAGTTTCTCCACTGAAAAGGCATTCACCAAGTACTTGAGAGCAGTGCCATAGTGCCTAAATAACATATGTAAGTCAGCATAGTTACGTCTATGTTTGTATGCATTCTCAGACCTGTTGGCGAGCAACAGTGACTGCTTAAAGAAAATGTTTTGTGCTGTGTGTGAGGCAGACAGTGTTTTCCCATGCAATTGCCAGTTCTAGCTGGGAACTTGGGTATACAATATCTGAAAAAATGCTGTTCATTTAATGCTGTCAAATCATCAGCTATACCCCTGCAAAAAATGCCTCACTTCTAGTTTTGTTGAGTAAATTTGCCCGATTATTCCCAAAACATGTGCCAAAGTGGAATTGCTACTTTTCCTGAGGACAGGGTCTCTGTAGTTTTTATTGATTTTTTTCTTTATTATTACTTTTTTAACTTTATCAGTTTAAATGTTATTAGATAATATTTATTATTTAATGTGTTTTACTAGTAAGAAAAAGCAAAAATTGCTGTGTGCTTTTGAGCCAGTTAAGTGTTTGTGACAGTAAGAGAAGCTCCCATTTGGGAGCAAGGGTATGTAGGAATTGTCAATTTTGTTTTCTGACATAAAATTCTTTGTTGAATGATGGTGGAGGAAAAAAAGCCACATACAAAAGAGCCATTAAAGGCCAAACAAGACAGGGTTGCAATAGAGCAAATAAAGCTGCTTAGCTTATATGAACCAAATACCATAGGGAGCAGCTGTGAACGAACTGTACAACTTATTCAACTATAAATACTCTGAAGGGGTTTGTGTTGAGTGTTTTGCTCATCTGGAGAAATATGTTCCAGGAAAAAAGAATCCTAAATTTCAGAAACCTGCACAGTGTCTGTGGGTTTGTATTTGCATATAGCTAACTTGTGAGCAAGAACAAAGATACACGCAAATAAATTGTGCATTTTATAGTTCAAGAGTTAGTGAGGAAAAAGGTCTGAAGGATTAAGCATTAGCTAATACATGAGAGATGTGGCAAACCTAGCTACATCACAGATTCAAAAAGATTAACAATTTGCTTATATTTTATTAGTGCAGTTGCTACTAAGTGCTCTGAGAAGGATGGTGTTGAGGCAGTACTGAAGGAAGAGCAAGAAGAAAGCAAGATCAAGGGAGAGTGGAGGAGTTGAAGGACAAGAGAGGTGGAGATCAGAGAGGAAAGGAGCATCCAGATAAGGTGGAAGCAAAAGGATAGGGCCATGAAGGAAAGGGAAAGAAAGGCCCTATAGGGTTGTTATGGAGCAGTGGTGGTGGCTGGGAGAAACAGTGGATGACACTGATGGGGAGGATGGAAACTGGAAGCCACAGAGCTGAATTTAGGATGTTAATCTTAGAATCATTTAGGCTGGAAAAGATCCTTATGATCATCAAATCCAACTGTTAACTTAGCACTGCCAAGTCCAACACCAAGCCATGTTCCACTTCTTTTAAATACCTCCAGTGATGGTAACTCAACTGTGTCCATGGGCAGCTTGTTCCAGTGCTTGATAACATTTTCAAGTGAGAAAAGTTTTTGTAATATCCAATATAAACCTTCCCTGGTGCAGCTTGAGGCTGTTTCCTCTTATATAGCTCACTATTTGGAAAAACAGACCAACACCCTCCTTGCTACAACCTCCTTTCAGGTAGTTGTTTAGAGCGATAAGTTTTCCCCTCTGCCTCCCTAGACATTTGTATTTAAATTGTGTCTAAACCATCTTTGGGAGGATATTTTGCTTTCTATTTAGCATTATTTTTATTACTGAAACTTCTGAAGCATCTAGGGAGGGGAGAGGTGGCAGGGAAAAGCAGGCCATTCAGATCCAGAGAGTGGCTGGCATGCTGACCTCAGGGTACCACACAGCAGGACCCAGAAGGCACTTAGTAAAGGGGCAAGTTGTTTTTTCACTTCCCCAAAGAGGATGTGCCAGGAGCAGTGTTATCTACACAGCATCACTTCTTAGAAAGAGCAAAACCTGCTCTGCTGGTATGGTATGGTAGGGCTCTAAGGCTTCATCACAACAGAGGGGGAGACATGTCAGTGCTTTCTTCATATTGCAGTTGGGGCAGATTGCCCTGTATTATTCCACCCTGATGATGTGCGTCTCTCATGTTCAGATGTACCTTCAAGCTTGCGACACTCCTTCCTCACCCCATCCCTTGCCTCCATCCCTAATTTATGAATCTAAGATAGCAGCTCTCCAATGCAGATAGTCTTTATCTATAGTCATGACCCAGATGCTCATTCTTTCTGCTGCATGCTACCATCCAAAGGATAGGAATTATCTGCTTTTTGTGTCTGATGGTCTGCTTGGAAAAATTCAGATGTGTGGTACTGTCTTAGGTTGCTCCCAGGGTAATAGGCTCATTATTTCAGTTGTATGGAGCTGCTTTTCTGAATGCTTGCAATGAAAAGCATTACAGTATTTTGGATACAATTATTGGCTTTTTTCTTGGTTGATGGGGTTCTGCCTGGCCATTGATAGAAGCTGTGGCCAGCTTGACACAAAACCGTAAGCTAGCCTTTTCTCACGGTGTTGATGCTAATGAAGTTCTGTAGGACCTGAGCATGGTCATATGGGTCAGGCTCTGTGAAACTGCATATTGCTCCTATTCATACTGGATTACCATGTTACAGAATTCCTCAGATGCTTTGACTGATACTGGAACACTTGAAAAAAGAATTAATGAGAAGTAGAAAAGGGAAAGTAAAGGTCTTCAAGCATACAGTGACACTTTGAGAAACATTAACATGTGTGGGACTGGCTATCCCTAGATCTTTTCAACCATGAGCCTCTTCATTTGTAAAGTTGGCATTTTAGATCCTAAAGCACTTCAAAAGAGCTTTTCAGAAAAGGATTAAACATCTCTGCCCTGTCTGTCTTAGACAAGGGAGCTTTTATCACATTGAACACCATCCCTGCCCACCAGAGGTGCTGTACAAGTTCAGTTAACCATGACTCTTTAAACAGAAAGTTCTATGATCAGATCTCTTGATTTAAGGCCAGGTATAGAAATTTAAAACAGGTTGTATAGGAAATCACTTATGACTCCATTTAAGTGACAGATTAATTTTCCTACCTTGCCTTTCTGGAATAGATGTGAACAATCCCAATCAAAACTCTTGTGAGATTATCATCAGCAAATTGTATTTCCTCCTTCCCCACCAAGAACAGCAGCAATGCTCTCCTTTCTGAAAAGTCATTAGGTAGAAAGGGAATTTTCTTCCTTCTCTTTGTCTATGAGAAAGGGACGTAAGGGAAACCAAAGTATTCTGCAGAAGCTGGACAGCAATTATATTTGTCTAAGTAATCAGCAGATAACAAATTTATCCTTTTTAAAAGGGGACCCATATGCTCACTGACTGTAGCTGTACTGTACAGGCTGCTGGTTTTCATGCACTGTGTTGGGGCTAAAGAAGGCTGGAGGGAATAAATGTGTAGGCAACATTAAGCCTTCTATTGTATTAGCAGAAGGCATTTGTGATCACTGAAGCTGTCAGGATTTACTGCAACAAACTGAAACATTCACCCAGAATGATCTGTGACCTAATGATTGTATAGATCTCTTATCAACCAATACAGATGCTTTGCAGGTTTAGATATTGCTGTATTAGATGCTGCTGAGTCACAGAGACATTATTTCCTTTCTTATTGTTAAACCTTCTGCTGAGCAGTGATGGCTTAAAATTACATGTGAAAGCTGAAGGACAAGGCTTAGATAAATACATATCCTGGAAATAGCATGCATGCTTCAAATGTTTTTCAGTAATGTGAAAACTTTCTTTGTTATGTGGTTTGGTGTACTTGTAAGAAAATATGTTGTATCTTCACTTTGTAAAACGGTGCATGTTATTCAGAGATACTGGGTGTTTGAGAAATTAAGTAGTTCTAAAAAAGCAAAGATAGATGGATTTTGAGGAAAAGCAACTGTTTCGAGAAGTACTTCAAGATGTAGAGGAATGTGTGTTGGACTTGTGGCTTTATATGCTACTGAGGCTTGCCTCTTAAAGCTTTTTAGATGTGAGGGTTACAGAATGCTGAATAATATTAGGGAAATTTTCAATCAGATTTTGCTAAACTGTAGATTTCTGGAATAGCACAAAATATCTTGATATTTACTTGCTCATTAAAGTATCTGTCATAACAAATGCAACTGTTACTTGTCTGTATTTGTGGGAGCATGAAGAGAATTTTACAATGTGTTTTTAATCAAATATGTTTCTATTCCATATGTCAATAGCATCTGTATATTGATAACTAATGGTTATTCAGGTGTCTCAGGACAAAGCTGATCTTTGTAGTTCTAAACATCTTGGAATTTATTAACTGATGTGACTGTCATAAAGCACTATTAAGCAGGAATTTATTAAACCTTAATACCTCAGAGGGGACTGTCAGAGGTGAATGCTATTATCTAACAATGTCTAGACTACTTGTCAGGCTAGCAGAGGAATCGGCAAGTCTGTTATTTTTGGTTAGGATTAAAAGAAATTACTTGAACTAGAAAGTGAAGCTTGTAATATCCAAAAATAGCAGGTAATCAGCATATGTTTTATCTTTGAATATGACCTCTTTTTGTCATATGTACAACGTATAGGAGTTCTGTGAGTTTAACTTTAATCAAAGATGCTGTGAGAATCATAGTGTATTATACTGCTCAGTACTGAGCAGTATTGAGTAGTTCAGCTATTTTTACTTATTTATTGTTAGTTTTTTGAAACTGGCCTTGAGTTTAGATTGGCAATAATATAAAAAAAGATAAAATTTCTGAAATGTCCTTTTTGAGTGAATACAGTCAAGTCCCAAAGTTTGCTAAAGTCATTGTGAGTGTCTCTTGATCCATGTGACCTTTGGATCAGGTTATAAGCATTTCATGTTTTCCTCTAATTTCTCTCTTATTTTTTTGACATAGTGACATAGTTGGGACTATCTTGAAGTGATCTGGGAACTGAATTGTTTTGCTTCTGAAAAATTTATCTTTACTGGATATGTGTTTGGATGCTCATTCTTTGCTCTGAAAAAGTATTTAAGCATCAAGGCATTGCCTAGCTCCAATAGACATAAGTAACTAAGGTAGCTCGTCTCAGGTTTTTGCTGTAAACATTTGCTGTCTATATAAAAAATATCATCATTATCTTGACCAAAAAATTAAAAAAAAAAAAGGTATTTCAAGCTGTTAAAACTGGCTGATGTAGTCTTACACTGAAGTAAATCACAGTGTTCAAAATTCAATTACAAAAAGGCAAAAAGTCCTATTCACCAAATGCTTTCTATGTGCAAACAGCAGTATTGCTCACAATTAGTGTTCACTGCAGGTTTACTATTTTGAATATCAAGAAAATTTGATTATATCTCTGTACTCAGCAAGGCATCATGTTTATTGAAATTCTGTGCTATTTAGCACACAAATTGCAGTAAAGACATTGTGGGTTCACTGCATATTTTTCTACCAGAAAGTATGTTTCTCTCACAGTTGTACCTGATTGAATTCCTTTTATAGGACTTGAGGGAACACTGGATGGGTGTTGCTAGAATCATGTTTGGTTTAGACCTATATTTTGTCTTTAGATCTGTACATTGGATTTCCACTGGAGTTTTTATGTGTCCACTGGTAATAGTAGAAAATCTCTACATGATACTATAGCTTCAGGTGGATTAGTATATGGTTACCTAAGGGACTGCTTCTTTTGCACAGCCATGTTTCTACAGCTGTTAACAGCCTTACCAGAGATTGTGAATGGGAAATAGAAGTTAAGAATGTATCAGCTTCTGCATTTCCACTTGATCTGCAATAGCAGCATTTGCTGGTGGCTGCCTTCTTACCATCTATGAGAGTATGTATGTCTGATGCTTTCTTCTTGTGGCATCCAGGTGTGGGATTGGCATCTGGAGTGGCTGATCTAATCTCTAATTAAAATAAAAACCAATGCAAACTGCTAAGACAATCCTGCAACAGATTTCTCACTTCTGCCTTGAAGAATTTAGTATGTTTTGGTTTTTTTTGTTTGCTTGTTTTGGTATTTTTAAGAGGAGGGTGTCTGTCACTGTTCTTCTGTGCATACAAGGAGTAAGCTTCAAAAACTCTGAAGGAAAAGGCACAGATATTAAAATAAGTAGTAAATAAGTAAATAAGTAGTTAGTGTCTACCAAGTTTTGGTAGCATCTACCAAGTTTTGCTTAACATCCTTTAATACTTTGAGGCACATATAAATACTGTATTATTTGCTGTCACTGTATACCTTCCTACTGGAGAAGTAGGATTTGTCCCCATGCATTTGCCTGCTGTGTTGATTGAATTCAGATACTTATTCAGGTAAGAGGTGTGCTTAGGAGCTGCAAAACATAGGCTTTGGCTGCTTGTTTCCAGCTGTGGCATCTGGGAGACTGGCTCTGTCCTCCTCTCTGACCTCTAGTCCAGCTCTGCTGCTCAGAACTGTAGCAGCTGTGAAATTGTCCATAGGGGCTGAGGAAAGGGTTAGATGGCTGCTGGGTAATTATGCAGATATGACTTTCTGGAATCTAGCTCCCTGTTTGGTGTCTGGGAACATACAGTAAAACAACATTCTGATTTTTTTTTCACAGTCTCTCTGCAGACCATGCATTTGTAACAATTTTAAAAGACAACCTATATGTGTTTTCTCAGAACATAGAAATAAGCTTTCATACTCTGGCCCCTAAGCCAGTATATCCTCTTCTACTACTACTGCTACTACTACTACTACTACAGGGTGCTTTTTTGTTATATTTAAAAAAAAAAAAAAAAAAAGAAAAAAAGCAAGCAAGCTTTGCTTTTCTCCCAAATAAAAGCATTATATTATATTCTTGGAACAGTGAAAAATTAATCAAGGCCAGTAAGATGGCATTTCATACTATTAACAGAATAGGGGTCTGCACCAAATCTTAGAACAGAGAAGTAGTCCATAACCAGATGGGACTTTTCCTGACTCTGTCATTTTTATAGCAGGATTCGCAACCCCTAACCAGCTGTCAGCAGAGCCTGCACGTCCATATTTGATTCCTTTCTGCTCTGGTATCAGTAGGTGCCGAGTGCTTGCTCTCTGATGGGCCTTGAAGCTCATGCTTTTCTCCTAGTGAGATCTGGAGTGTGCTGCACAAGGTTTTAAGGTAGAAGTCTTGCAGAGCTTACAGATCCAGCACAGGCTGAAGTCTCTCTATTGTACAGTCCCAGCTGTCTGGGGTCTTAAGTCCAGAAACGTTAAGGGATTAATTGAGGTGATCATTAATGAAATATTTGAGAAGTCTGGGCCACATAGTGGACTTGAGATCAAGAGAACAGTTTGGTGTTTTGTGACGACTGCTCGATCTAGTGCTAACAGCCAGCTCTGGAGGTTACTCCTCATGTCTCAGTGCCAGTTTACTTTGGCGGCATGTGGTGTTAAAGTATTACTTATGTCAGATACATCTTTGTGTGGAGTCTCTTACAAATAACTTAAGCCAGCTCTCGGTACTCCTCCAGTTTAGTTACACCTCACTTACAATTAGATCCACTGCTGTGTATTTACATGGCAAATTACAAGATGACAAATAATTCAGAATAATTTGCCAGTTACAGGCAGAGCTGTACCTGTCAATAGTCAATAACACAAAACCAGTTAGCTTGAGTACCAGTAGTGGCGTACTATGTCAGCTACAGAACCCGCTGCAGCATGAAATGCTAGCGAGGTTAAGAGTAGAGAAGTCAAAATCCTGCTCTGCACAGGAGAGCAATTGTAGGAGGGAGCCCACAGAAGGAGTTGCCCTGTGTTCGTTGAGACACATAAATATTCACAAAAGTGGTGAGTGTGTTGCTCCTCATCAAAAAGTTTCTGTTTAAAAGTCAAACAACAATAAAGCTTGGCATGCTGTCAGAACTTGATTTTATGATGGCAATATTATAATAATGTTGACTTTTAATTAAATGAAGTTGACATATTTTGAGTCTGCAGATTAACCATCTGTTGCTGCATTAATGAATAGCCTTCATGGCATCAGATCAGGACCCATGTTTTGTTTTGGGTTGGTTTTTTTTCTGATTTCCCCAGATAGCATTCTGAAACATGTATTTGTTGATTAAAGCATGAAATATTGGCCAGAATCAATTTGGAGTAGGCATTAGCCTACTGCTGGGAAATGAACTTCGCACGCAGGATTGTATTTTCTGTATTTCTGAACTCCTTCTAGGTTGAAACGTTTCTGAGCAAGAATTTTTGGTAGTTGTCTTTACTACCTCTCCATGCCAAATACCTTCCTTTGAACAACACCTTCTGATTTATGCTTTGTGAGAAATCTCTGTTAAAGTATTTATCTTCTTCATACACAATTAAACTTGGAAGCTCTGGTTTTCTTTATGAAGGTGGGATGTTTCACAAGACTGTGTTAACTTAAGCAAAATATCTTCATGTATATGTTTTGTATATTGAATTTTATCTTCAGCACCAGATGTATTGTGCATAAAACAAATATTATTTTGTAAAAATGACTCCTACAACCAGCAGCTAAGCAATATGCTTAGTTCCATAATGACAAAGAAAGTAGCTATAAAGATGTTATGCCATAATTTGCAGCTGCATCTTCCTTTGCTTTAGGTGTTTATACTGCTCATTACTGATACGAATTTTCTGGTTATAAAATGAATTAATTCTGCTATAACTTAATCTAGATGAACAATGTTTGTCCTCTATCACCCTTCTGTATGGAGCTGTTTGGATGTTGGATGTGCTTCCTGACTTAAGTTCAGAATATCTTTTTTTTTTTTTTTTTTTTA
>NDXB01020055.1:30903-61398 GCA_002631895.1 Agapornis roseicollis | reverse complement strand
GGCAGTGTTCAAGGCCAGGTTGGATGAAGCCTTGGGTGACACGGTTTAGTGTGAGGTGTCCCTACTTATAGCAGGGGGTTTGGGACTAGATGATCTTAAGGTCCTTTCCAACCCTAACTATTCTATGATTCTATGGTTCTATATAATAACAAGTGTATCTCATGATCAACTTGTACTACAGTCTTTTAAGTCTTTAAAAACCCACATGGACATCTTTTTGGCAAAAAAAAAAAAAAAAAAAAAAAAAAAAAAAAAAAAAAAAAAAAAAAAAAAAAAAAAAAAAAAAAAAAAAAAAAAAAAAAAAAAAAAAATCATTTAAGATGAGGGGAGGTTTGTAGTCTATTCCTTAGGTAGACATATGCCTCTCTTCCTCTCCTTCAGGAGGCCAGTGAGTGGAGGCTGCCTACAAGTAGGTCAGCAAGATGCTGCTGTGCTGTAATCATTTGGTCATGGAGTTGCATGTGAGCCACCAGGTGCCCACTGGGGCTCCCAGACAATAGCGAACATTTTTTTTTTCTGTTTCTCTAGTATGCTGCTGAACTCATTTTCCTCCCTCACCTGAGTTAGATGGTGTTTTTCATTCTCTCCTGCTGCTTCCTAAAGTCCTTCCCAGCCTCTGTTTAACAGCGTACTTTTAACCAGTTCAAGGGTGTTGCTTATGCTCCAGACATAGCTTTCTCTCTAAAATGATCTTTGAAACAACCAAAGGCAAAAGCACTTTGATTTATTATTTACAGGAAGTGTGTATTTGTAGGTGTGCTGATGAAAAGCTTTTTTGAGATGATAGAAAAGTGTTAACTTCCAAACTGAGTGCTGCCTTTGCCAATATAACTACAAATACACAGCTTCAGAAAGTGCTCTTCTATTTTTTCCTTAATTAAATGTGCAAAAGGAGAAAAAAAAAAGGTTGTGTTTTTGTTTTTGTTTTTTTTTTTTTTGCTTTTAATCCTCCTAGGGAAGAGAGGGATGTGGGTGGATCCCAGCTACGTGAGTAGCTTCACTTAGTGCACATCTAAATTATTCTTAGGTACCAAGGTGATGCCTGAAATTTACTTAATTCTTACAACATATAAGGCTTTTTAATAATTACATCATCTGAAAGTATGGCAAATGCTACATATATTGTAAAGCAGAGAACATAAGAATAAAATGTCCTCAGAATTAAACTCTTCCCTTCTCATGAGCCACATGAGATACCATATTCAGCTTTGATATTTCTCCATCTCTAAGTCTGTGTGAGGAAACAGATGCATAATAATTATTAATAAATACTTAATGCTTAGGATGAAATAAATTGAATATTGGCATATGGTGATGGGGCAAGGCATGAACCCATGATAACGGAGAAGCAAAATCTGTTTGTCCATCATTTGACTTGAGTGAGGGCTACTTCTACTGGTGTCAGCTTGGGGTGTTGTTGTGGTTTAAAACCAGCCATGCAGCTCGATCACTCACTCAACCCCGCTTTCTTGCCTTCCCCTGCTTCCAGAGGGATGGGGAGGAGAATCAACTCCCACAGGTTGAGATAAGAACAGTTTAGTAACTAAGGTGTAACACAAATCACTGCTGCTACCACCAATAATAATAATGATAAAGGAAATAACAAGGGAAGAGAATACAGCACCTCACCAACCACTGACAGATTGTGACACTCCACCCCAACTGAGCACCAACCGAATACCTCTTCCAACCCTGCAGAGCACTAACCCTTCCGGGTAACTCTCAGTTACATCCTGAGCATGACGTGATGTGGTATGGAATACCTCTTTGGTCAGTTTGGGTCAGGTGTCCTGTCTCTGCTTCCTCCTGTCTTCCCCTCCTCCCTGGCAGAGCATGAGGCTCACAAAGTCCTTGGTCAGAGTAAAACATTCGAGCAGTAACTAAAACCATTCCTGTTATCAGGTTTGTTCCCAGGCCAAAACTCAAAAGCAGTGCTGCAGCAGTTATTATGAAGAAAAAAATGACTGATACTGCTAAACCCAGGACAGGTGTGATGCCAGCTCCTTGGTTCTGTCTACTCCATTCCTTTTCTTCTGATAATCTGCAATGATGGAAACTATAGGGCTGGGGCAAAAGGACAGTCTCAAATTTCTGTCCCTTTGTTCTGTGACTCAAGGAAACAATCCTCTTTCCATGGCTGACAATAGAAATATGCAGTGGTTGAAGTGGTGCAGCTTTTGCTTTGTGGCTGTCTGTCTTTCTGTCAAGTAGCTGTTATTTGTAGCAGAGTTGCAGTCACGGTCAACACAGAATCATAGAATCATAGAATAGTTAGGGTTGGAAAGGACCTTAAGATCATCTAGTTCCAACCCCCCTGCCATAAGCAGGGAATAAAGTGCTCTGCATCATGAACAATTAAAACCATGTTATATTTGCACCACAAATCATGACACAGAAAATATCTGTGAGAGGCTACAGAGGGCATGCCTCTGGCCTCTTGTACAATAGTAACTAATTGGGTCTGCTTTCCTCTTCCTTATTTTTTTTTTTTTTTTTATTATTTGTGGTGACTGGAATGGGATTCTCTGAAAGTCAGAGTTGCTGCTGTGCAGTGCTTCACTTTCCTCTCATAATCCACATCATTCTCTAATAAGATGGCTTCACACCTAATGAGAACCCTTGACTGCAAGTCTCATTAACCCCCTCTGCCTTAGGTGCTTATTAGCATTCTCCTCTTGCATGTTTGTTTGATGAAATACAGAACAGAGGAAGGGCGTTGCAAGGGGGTGGAAGATGGTGTAGAACTGATGTAATGAGGCTGTTTTGAAAGATCCTCAATGGTGGGGGGAAAATAACAGATGTCATATCTTATTGCATCTTTCAAAACAGAAGAATTGTCAGTGCCCTGGTTCATTTTAAAAGGGGGAATACTACCTGGGCTACAGCAGTGTGCTGCTGACACAGGCTACCCTCAAAATAAACTAGCATGGAATGGATTAATGAAAATTATGTTATTGGACAACTCACAGTACAGGCACTGACCTAAAAAAAAAAAAAATTAGGTAAGGAAGAACAAGTGCGGGGTGGAAGGGAAATACAAGTGATTTTATGTGTCTGGAGAACAATTTCAGACCTAATGTCCCATTGTTGAGGAGTGGCAGTGGGGAACAGGGCAGAGCCAAAAGTTCTTGATCTCTTGGAAGTCTGAATATCAGTATTCCCCACACTTGATAATGCATATTGGTATCTGCCATGCTTGTATTCTTACTTATAATATCTTTACCAAGATATTGTGCAGTGATGATGGATAGTTCAGGGCCTTATACATTATCAGTCTAGTTCTAGTAAATGGTGTGTTGTGATGCTAAATGATGGTACATGATGAAATTTGATGCAACAAAGTGGATCATCTGTTTTCTTTGTCTTCCATGGGCATTATTATTGTTCACTATATATGTTTCTTTGGTCATCTTTCAAGAGCTTTCTGAATTAGCCAAATCAGTTTTCTGGATTGTATGGCAGAAAATCAAAGTTGAACTCAGCCAAATTTGTATGTGACAAATATCTGAATTTGGAGGATAAACCCAAAATTGGTGTAGCTGAAAGGTAAAGTGTTCCCTGCACTGGCCTGTACAATATCAGCCTTCCTGTTTAATCTTAGTTGCTTTGTTTTTCCCTTATTGAAATCTATGTTTTCTTGTACTATTCATAGGACTGTTGGAGTTTATGCTGTTGCTTGTTTGGCCTGTGTGAGGAGATAGACTTGTCCTGTGTCAAGTCTCCTGAACAGGGATTCTCAAGGAAGTGGTTCTGTTCCCAGATGTGGTGCACAGATATCACACATGTAATCACATATAAATTCTTAATCAGTCTGTGTTTACTCACTTGTGAAATGGGTACATCGTTGCTTCATAAGAACTCTTTGGAAGTGAATGACAACCATGTAGTATAATAGTAAAAGGAGAGAGATCATGAACCCTGGGTGTTATTATGGCTGTACTTAAAAAATATTTTCTTAGCTTTGTAGCTGTCCTTAACTGTTGCACAAGTTTTCCTTAATCAGCCTCTGTCTTTTCTGGATTAAGTCCTCCTTCATTTATTTATAAGCATTTCTTTGTGCTCATCACCGTTAATTAAATAGGAACTAATTGTAGCCAAGAATCAATTTATCCAGCAGCAATTTGTCCTGACTAAAGCAGAAAAAAAAATTAGAAGTGGAAGTTGTATTTTTAAGCACCAGATGATTTAGTTTCAGAGGTCTTGATCAAATTAAATGGAGGATCAAATTAAGTGCCAACCCATGACTGAATTACACTGAAGACACTGTATTTCAACAACTATTTTTTCCTTATGCAAATACATATGAGGTGAAAACGGGTAGTTATTCACTGCTGTAGCAGCTGTATCCCGTATTTTTGACTCTTTCTTTCATCTGTCTCCCAGTCACTTTAGAAGAAATATTGCTTCTCCAGGAGACCCATTCAAACTGAACATTCCACTAATGCAGCAGTTCAGTCTGCTTCCAGGAAATGCCATACAAGTAATGCAGTAACTCTGATTCCTAAACATGAGCCAGTAATTTAAAGAAAACAAGCACATCAGAACTGCCTGTGAATGGGCACATGAGATACACAACTTGCAGGATACAAAATGCAAAGAGCTCAGCAGAAGCACTGTATAGTTTTTCCTATGAAATACTGCAGAAATCTCTTGTTCACATTCTTAATATCCATGGTTTAAAAACAATGCATTTTTTTGTTGTTGTTGTCATATAATTCAACATTTTCTTCATTCAGAAGTCTAATTGACTTAAGTACTGTACCTTTGTTAAGAGAGGGAATAAGTATGAGAAAATGAATTGTGGTCTCATAATGTGCGATTTACTATTTCAACCAAAAACTAATTTAACTTTAAGCAAACGGAGAGTAAAATATTTTAGTGAGAAATACATTAATATTCAAAGTGTTGTTTTTCTTCTGTGTTTGCACATGAGGCACCTCAGAACACATGCCGCCCTTGGTATACCTTCATTTCCTTTATGCAGTCATGTGGGGTCAGGCATAGCTAGTAACTAACAGCTGGGAGGTTGAAGTGGAATCAATAAGTCCTGACAGCCATTATGCACCAATCACATTAGACAACTCTTTGCACTATAAACCCTTACTGAAAAAAAATAAATTCTTTCCTGTTAGGGTGGTGAGGCACTGGAATGGGTTGCCCAGGGAGGTTGTGAGTGCTCCATCCCTGGCAGTGTTCAAGGCCAGATTGGATGAAGCATTGAATGACATGGTTTAGTGTGAGGTGTCCCTGCTTATAGCAGGGGGGCTGGAACTAGATGATCTTAAGGTCCCTTCCAACCCTAACTATTCTATGATTCTATGAACCCAACCACAGCCTCCTCTAAATCCTGCCCTTTTTGTGTGCTTCCAGCAGCATTTCTCTGAGAGTCCTGTGGCAGATTTGTGACTCCAAAGTCATGAAGACTATGAAAGCTCTTTTCTAGTCTCCCATGCTTTCTCTTTGTCTGTGCAAGCAGGAAGTCTTTCTATGAATCTTATGAATCAGCTGGGTCAGTGTTTTCAGTCTTCAAAGGAATCTTTTGTGCTTTGATCTGCTGATTACTTAGGGGAAAGTATCTTGCTTGTAAAATGGCTGGGATGGCAATTCCATTGCAGTGTTGGTGTGCTCCTTGCTTTTAACTGTCTCTTGAAATGTCAAACATAACACATTTATTGAGGAGAGAGCATGACATTTCTACAAAGAAACTTTGAGTAACTCAGCCTCTGCCTGAGAGCATAAGCATACCATATGCTTAAGATTGAGACTGATTCAAAAGCTTGCCTGCAAACTCCCTCTGGTAATCTTGTGGGATCTAAGAATTGAGTCTAGCATGGTCAGAGTCCAAACAGAGAATTCATCCAGTGATCATGAAGGTTTTTTTTCCCCTTCACTTACTCTTTCTCAGCTGTCCTGGTTTGCATGTATCGCCATCCAAACAAGTAGCCAGAATGCATGAAGTTGTGTTTGATCAAGGAGGTTTCAGATAGGAGCCACTGTTTCCTTCTAACATACTGTGTGAGCTATTTGAACTGTATACACTGTGTTTAACAAGAACTCAGGTGAGAATGGCTATTAGGGTAAACAGAGCAAGGCTGAATCACTGCAGATTTACAGCTGATGGTGTATTGATTTAAGGAGAAGAATGTTGAATTTGTTGTAAGAGATGACAGCATAAAAGCAGGATGGAAGATGAATGTTAGCAAAACTAATGGGTTATGTAATGGCTTAGGAAAGAGAACGTTGAGGAGAGAGGTGATTATCTTTCAGGTACAGGGTAACATGGTTATGTTCTCCCTCAGCTTACTGTGATAGTTAATCATAGTTTGGGATGTTCTTGGGCTATTTGTGGTAGATGTTAAAGTAACTGGTCACAAAAATTGTAAAATACAAAAGGAGTAACATTAAAAAAAAATACATATATTGCAAGTCTGTCATTGTTTCATCCTTCTGGATTTTGGGTTCTAGTCTTTGTCCCAGCTATTAAGAAAATATATACTGTAACCAGTAGAGTTATTTAATGGAAAAAAATTTCTTTACTAAGTTCTTCTAATGCATTTCTTAGCTGTACAATGTAAGTTGTAATATGTAGTACTGATAAACACAGTGTGTTGCAGAAGTTTATTTTCTCAACAGATAACAACAAGGGGATAATGCATGACACCTGTGGACAGCTGTTGTTTTGTGATAATTTTCAGTGGTCAGTCTAGTGAAGCTAATTAAAGTATAATAGTGAAGCTATTAGAAGAGCTTTTTGTAGGAAAAGAAATCAAATTCTTATGGATTTTCATCTCTCTCTCCAAAATTTTGTCTCAGTAGCCATGCAAAGATAGTTAAATTTCACCCTTCCGGTGCATCACTCCCTAACTGACTAAATGAATGTGATGGTCACCCTCTCCAGGGATAGAGGGTTAAAGCCTAGCAACAGACAGGGGCTTTTTCCCCCCTAATTTCGTAGATTTCTGGCATTGCTTCTGAAATGTTGGCAATAGATAGCCTATGTTTTTTTAAATTACCCACTCTCAACAGACATCCTGATTTAAAATGTCCAGCTGCTCATCATTACTCAGGGCCCTAATTAAAGCCCAAATACTCTGGATTCATCATTACTCTCAAGTTATAGAATACAATGTAAATCAGAATTAAAGCAAATGCTTTAGCTTTTGTTAAAGGTCTTAGATTTTATTTTTTGTTCTTTTTTTTGTTTGGTTTTTCTTTTGGTTTGGTTTATGGTTTAAGTAATGTTTCAGAATGTGTTAAGTTTTCTACAAGGCAAGAAATGATTTATTATGATTTCACTGAACATTGTCATAAAATTAACTCAGTTTACAGTCATAGACTTAGCATAGTTATTCAATTACAGAGACTTGAGATGCTACCATTTATTACTGTTTATTGCACTGCTTATATTATTACTGATTATAGATTTTTATAGTAAATCAGCAAAATCTTAGCATATGGAATAATGCTGCTATATTAGTATATACATTATGGAAGACCTATTGCTGTGTCTGTGGTTGCTAAAGTTTGTGGTTGTGATTATTAGTCATGTAATTACCAAAAGAGCAAACCATCTTGCTAAGATTGGAGTAGTGGGACCAAGCAGTCAGCAACGTCTGAGCACTCCAGGTAGACTGAGGTATTTTGGTTAATACTGGACTACTCAGAGAATAGTGGGTGTGAAACAATTCACCACTTCACTGTTTTACGGCAGTAATACCAGAATGGTACAAATATAAAAGGATGATGCTAGATGAAATTTTGATTGAATCTGCTGCTTAGATTTTGTGAAATGTTACAAAAACTTCTATTAAAAAACTTCATTTGACTGGCATTTTGCACTGAAACCATTTTTTTATTGTGTTATTTATTTTATGTGTTCCCACCTAATCACTACATGTAGAATGCTGTGCTAATGTGCTTAGATAGCATCAAAGACTTATTCTGACTTTTTTGTTTGGTTTTGGGTTTTTGGCTTGGATTTTTTTTTTTTTTACACTGCATAAAATATCAGTAGGAAAAGGCATAGCAGTAGGATCAGTGTAATATTCTGGGGGCTTTTGTTTCTGTGCTAATTAAACTAACTTCAGTTATCATCATTGTTCCCTAAATACATACCTCATTCTAGTCTGAACACAGCCAGACAAAACTTCAAGATGCTGTGGATCTCATAAGTTCTTTGTTTGCTAAATTGGAATGTTGTCTTCTCTCAAATTTCTTTTCTGTTTATATGTTGATATATAGTCAACACAAACTTTAGTATTCTCTCTGACAGTTAAATATCATGAGCTCCTTTGATTGTTCATTATAAAACAGGTTTTCTAGGCCTTTAGTTATTCTTTAGGTTATATTTGAAACAGTCTTATTTAACACTCTAGAAAAAAAGAAAAAAAGCCAGATCAGAACTCTTCTATGGTGCTTATTACACCAGCACATAGGACTTGGCTATTCTGTATTTCAGAGCTGATTGCTGGAGTGCTTTCTTTCACAGCAAGGTTCATGAAAACATTTCCTGAGCTACCTGGATGTCTTGAACTGCAGCAAAGGGCTCTGAACGACTAATCTAGGAATAGAGGTTGTGTGGCCATGCTCAATACCTGGCTCAGAAGTCTGTATTTTTAGAACATGTATAATCTTATGCCTGGGGGGAAGGAAACATTTGAAAACTGCCAGGATGATCCAAATGGCTTGGGCTTGCCATCCGTTCTCTCTTGTTTGGGGGGTACATAATCTGTAAATTTACTGGCTATAATCTGGGATGTTTCTGTCCTTCCCTGAGCTGTTGATTTAATATGTAGGAGATAGATTAGGTCTCAAACCACATCTCCAGACATGCTGCTGTTCACTGGAGGCTCCACATTTAAAACAGTTTAAGGCTCCACAATTTAAAACATTTATTAGGGAGGTTTGAATTTCTGTAATGCATGCCATGCTGACCTTGCATAATTGTTGAAATAATGAAATAATTAATTATTTCAGGTCAAATCTAATACTTTACAGAAATCTATTGCATTAACAAGTTTACCCTTCCATAAGCAAAAGCTTGTTTGAAAGCAAGATTTAAATTTCATAAGCCCACATTCATTGTCTTTGATTACATTGCATTCCTTTTAATGCCTAACTGTGCCATAAATTAGTCATTGCATTATTTTGTTGGGATTGGTGCCAGATCTACTGATTGCTGATGTTAAACCAGTCAGCTTATTTGCCTTCATGAAGTATTGCACTGTCACTGCTTTATTTTCTTGCACTGCTGAACTTTTTAGGGCTCCAGAAGCTATTGAAAGTCTACTTTAGTGGTTTAGGTTGCTGCCTAGCCAGCTCTTTTTGCATGGTTGAAAGGGAGGGGTGGGGGGAGGGTGGTGTATTTTGTTTTTCTGAGGACTTTATTTCTGAAATGTTAAACTGGTATTTACATTTCAACAGTAACTTAAGATGATGCAGAAGTATTTTGTTACCTTTAGAGGATGTAAATACGTTACCTCATTCCATCACAAAATTTGGGAGAAAAATATTTTAGACCTTTGCTTTTTTGTGCATATTATTGTACATAACTTGCTATTAATCTGTATGTCCTGTTACTGAGATCTATTTGTGCTCTTGCTGTGCTTAAAAACCTTCAGGTGTTAGTCAGAGAATTACTTTTATGTCTGTTGTTTGCTGTCCTGGTCTTTCTAGCTTTTAATACGTATTCAGTGTTATGATGCTGTCATCTCTATGTGAGTGTGTGTATTTATTGACAGACTTTTCTTATCTTTCTAAAAATGACTGTCTTTGTCCACATAACTTTCATTCCTAACAGATGGATTGTGATATTTGGGACCACCTCATAGTTGTTTAAAATGGTTCTTAACTATTTTAACTTAATTATAACTTGCCTTTTTTCCTTCTCTAAGATGAGAAGACTCTGATATTTTTCAACTTGGCAAATGGATATGTTTACAGCCATTGCACTTAGATTATTAGTTTCATGTTTACATGCATAACAGCGGTTCGTTATTTTTTGGGGATAGGGGGGTGGGGGTGGAATCCTGTCCAGGTAATGACTGATATAGAATGAACATGTGTTGGATGTGAAATATTTGTGAGTCAGGTTTCTTAATGTAAAACAAGTAAAAGCTGCAGAATATTTTAGTACTAACATTCTAGTATTTGAGGTTAATGGTTCAGCTTATTTTTCTCTTTACAACAGATAATTAAGCCACAGGAGAAGGTTGTGCTGTACTTCAGTGTGCAGTAGTGGTCTGTAGGAGATGCCATCTAGTTATCTTAGAAGGCAGTAGTTCATCTGTAAAAGTTTAAGAGCTCTTGCTTCAGAGGTTCAGTAGGCTTGGAGAGAAGCAACACTCCATTTTTCTTTCCCAACTGATTCTTACTTATTGCCTTTAATGACTTCTAAAAAACATTCCAGTTGTAATTCACTGATTTTAATGCTAACTCGGTCTATGTAAATGAGGAATTTATTTCTGTATATGGGTCCTTCACTGGTAGTGTATCCATAATTCCCTCTTTTCAGGACATATTATCAGTACAGTATTCTACTGTAGGCAGTTTCCAATAACATCTTGCGGCACTTACTTTTCTTCCCAGAAGTTCTCTGAAGTGCATATCTGTGTTTCCTGAGTAGTGCATACAAACATGGGCTCAGAGAGGAAACAAAGGTAATCCTGAAGGCAAAAGACCTCCTGATATCATGGTGAGAGTGATTTTTCAGCGCTCAGTATGCTTTTAGTGTTTGCCCTTGCAGGTTTTTCTGTGTGCAAACAGTAAGAAGAAATCTAGGAGGTTATATTTGTTCAAGTAGATGCTGATTCAAACAAGGACTGAAGTTTGTGCTTCATACTCAGGATGCAAGAAAGCTCATCTCTATTCGACAAAGCTTTTATGTCACCACTTAGATAGGCATGTGCTCAAGTGCTTCAGCAAAATAGAAATGTAATTATTTTCTGTGCATTGACTTAAACTCTCTGCTTAGACTAGCATTTGTCATGTCTTTAGTAATCTGCTCCTGATTCCTAAACAAATCCCTCTGTCCTTTTCAATAAAGGGCTTAATACTGAGTTTTACAATACACATTTCTGTGTTTACAATAATGAACTTCAATGACAAGTGGAGAGCTGAGGAAATTGCAAGCTATGGTTAACAGACACCCTTACTTGCTTTCTCTCTACCTGCTTAATCAAGTATGTTATGAAACCTGATGAATTTTCCATATCAATCCTGGAAAATAGCTTTCTTCCTGGAAAATGCTGCCTTCTGCAAATTCTGTTTGTCTTGTTTTTTGTTTTTTGGTTTGTTTTTTGTTTTGTTTTGGTTTTTTTTGAGGGGGGTGTTGCTTTTGATTTTTTGGATGGGTTTTGGGCTGGCTTTGTTTAGTTTTGTTTTTTCCCTAGTAGAGTTTGATGTCGTGCTTGTGTGGCTGTCCTTGAATTATTTTGGGAGAAGGAAGCTATATTAACACAGAAGGGAACCCTTACTTAATTACTGAGGCTTGTATGCAACAGGACAGTACTCCTGTTCATTCCTGTGGTGGACAAAAAAAGAAAGAAAATTGGTATTTTTCAAAGGTACCTAAGGTGACGTGAGTGTGCAAGTCGCATTAAAATCTTTCTAGATGGATTTTAAAAATATAGGTGTTTAGGGAAATAATTTATAGAAAATGATGAAAGCGGACTTTCGTAGTGAAGAAAATAAATATTTGTTGGCTTGTTTTGTTTGTGTTTTGGTTTGGTTTAGGTATTTTTTTCTGATTTGTCATGTGAAGTGCAATGTAATTAAAAATAAAATTTGTGGAGTGTCACTTGGACAGTTGGAGTGGAGGGCATGGAAATATTTTTGTGGAGACCTCATAGCAGCCTTCCAGTATCTGAAGGGAGCCGATAGGGATGCTGGGGAGGAGCTCTTCATTAGGGACTGTAGTGACAGGACAAGGGGGAATGGGTTCAAACTTAAACAGGGAAGGTTTAGATTGGATATAAGGAAGAAATTCTCTCCTGTTAGGGTGGTGAGGCACTGGAATGGATTGCCCAGGGAAGTTGTGAGTGCTCCATCCCTGGTAGTGTTCAAGGCCAGGTTGGATGAAGCCTTGTGTTGCATGGTTTAGTGTGAGGTGTCCCTGCTTATGGCTGTGGGTTTGGAACTAGATGATCTTAAGGTCCTTTCCAACCCTAACTATTCTATGATTCTGTGATCCTATTCTGTGATTCTATGATTTTTATTGATAAAGATATACCAGAAGTTCAAATTTTCCAGAGACAATTAGAAATAGTCAGAACTGAATATCCCTGCTCTAGCAGGTTCATCTTGCCAGTAATTCAGGATTCTATTACTGAAATAACATAATAATATTATGCTATTAATTTCTAATCCCTAATGCTCACTGTAGTATAACACTTCTGAAATGTCCCATGCAGTGTGATGTGAATGAAGGTAATAAAAAAAATGGCATTGAACAGTGAAAATGTGTTTGCTTGGCAAGTGGGCATTTCACCAAGCTTGAGAAAAGACGTCTGATTTTGGTAAGCCTGGGACTGCAACTTGTCAAGTGCTTCTGCTTGACAAGCTTCCTTCTGAGAGGCTTTCCCCCCAAAAGCATCCAAATTAATTGGATCCAAGAATCAGCCCTTGTCAATTTTTTTGATGTGTTGGTCTGTCAAAACTCATGCCACCATCAAAAGTTTTCTGGGCTGCATTAGGTGTGTAGTCTCTTTGGACAGGGTTTTGCTGTTGAAAAATTATATATAAGCTATAATCTCTTTTAGGATAGAAACAAAGACAGAGTGAGAAAGACTACTTTGTTCGTGCAAGAGTCTGAAAAGAAAAATGTCTATTTCTCATGAAATGTTTTCCCCTAGGACAATTTCAGTGCTGAAGCTCTTCTGAAATATTAGAGTTAATGTGTTCTTTTCCTTCCCTGTTTTTTTTTTTCCCCATTCCCCTACATGTGGGCAGAACAATATAGAGGCTTCCTGCAGTTCAACACTTCGTTCCAGCCTCAAGCAAGACGTTATCTGGACACTTATGGGTTAATTTGTTTTTGTTATTTTTTAGCCTGTAATCCATACTCGCATTATTTTTAGGAAGTGCACATGTGCCATATTCCTTGTGTTCCACCTGTGCTTTTGCTCCGTCACATTTTAAAGCAGATGGGTTAACTCATTCTTTATCCATATATTCTGTTCTCTGCCCCTTTGATTCTTGTGTATATCTATGGTTCCTCATAGATAAAAGTACTTACCAGTGCTCACATGACAGAGTGGTAGCACACTCCTAACCTTTACTCATGTATAGGCTTACCTTAAAGTAAATTATTGTCTATCAACTGCTATTTGATATTACCCTGTACCCTCCTCTGGAATGTATGCTTGTATAATCTCAAGTGGTTTTACAAAAGTATTCATATTTCATTGATTTTTCTACTCAATTTTGCATGTCCTTGTAATATGCGGGCTTGACTGCACTAACACCATCACTTTGTGCAAGCAGCAGAAACATCTACTTTTGAGGAACTCCCAGCAATCGGACTAGCCTCAGGGAAGGAACAGGACAGCAGGAAATCCATTAAATACTTTCAAGGATCTGGGATGCATCGTATCTTGCCTTTGCAGTCCCCTGTTTTTATCTTTATTGAAATCTAGCAAGGAATCATGGGCAGAGCTGTAACACTGTTAGGGGTGGCAGTGTTGATACTGGAGATAGCTAAACCCCATCTGCCATGCACAGGTGACTGCCAGAGTTTGGAGGGCTCAAAACCTGACTTGGAAAATCAGACACAGACAATAAAATACTATTTTGATTAGCAGAAGCATTAAAATGATACTTCTTTTGAGGTATTAAGCCATATGTTTGGCTTCTGCCTGAAGGTATTTTCTCATCTCCCTGCAAAATTTCTGTTTTATTTTTCAATGAATTGTATTTTGTTTGTGTGTGTTCAACAGACCATCCAGAAAGATTCTGTCCTTTTGAGACATAAACCCCTCCTACCTAAGGGGAGAGATAACAAAGTCATCTCTGATGCTCCATTGGATACCCTTTATTGAAAGAGGAAAAGAGAAGAAAGAAAAGAGAGAGAAGAAAGAGTAAGAAGAAAGGCTAGAGGCAGAAGTGTTTTTCTTCCACATATTTCCCTCTACCCTCACTCTTATGATTTCTGAAGGTGTTTATTCGTCAGAGAACTTAGATTGAGCTACTTGCTACCTCAGGGCAATGAAGGTCTCAAATTACTGTGGGGTGGAAGTCAGACTTGACCACCTTACTGCAAGCACCTTGGTCCTCCTCACCTTGCTATTCCTGGTCTGTATAATTTGCATCCTGCTTGTCAATAGGTGGCGGTGCTTCATAAGGCATTTGAGGTGGGTAAGGGTTGGGAGTGAAGGAGACAGGGAAAATGATGCCTCCAATTTTTTCACTGGGAAGGACGAGTTGGGTTTCTGAAAATAATACAACTACTTCTCATTCTGGTTACTGTGCTTCTTAGAGGCTGCATGTGCTTTTTATCCTTTATGTTCAAATCTCAAGCATCCCACCAATGTGCAGAACCACAGTGAAGAAAAATCCCTTTCTTTCTCCTGGCCACATTTTCTCTGAAAGAACAAGTAGTGGATTTTTAGGCTTGGTGCTGTGCTGTCATTTGAGTTTCTTCTTTTAATTTTTTTTGTTGTTGTTTTGTGTTTGTTTTTGTTTGTTTGTTTTCTTGCTTGTTTGGGATTGTGGATTTTCTTAACGCTGAGCTCTAGGAAAAGTTAAGAAAACTCAGCTTGAATTTGGGTTTCTCTGCCTGAGGCCCCAAACCTGTGTTTGTTTATATCAGTAGAAGAACACACAACTGCTTAGCCCATTAGTCAGGTGTTCTGACCTATATCATAGCAGGTTAGACTTAGAGTCAAATTTTTGCTTTTGTTTAAAGCATTATTTTTGCCAGTCAAACCATCCCTCTGCATCAGCCAGCAAGAAAGAAGAGCTTGATTTTATTGGGGAAAAAATAATCTTTAGCATATTTTCTAATCAGGTAATGGGAAAACCACCAATTTTCATTGAATTCAGTTACAGCAAAATTGTACTTTGGCCATGGACATTAATAATAATTCCTCAAGCATATAAGTCTTGAAAACAGCATGTGTTACATAGTACCTTCCCTGTAACTCCACATAATAAGACTGTAGCTCTTTCTGTTTGT
The DNA here is from genome assembly GCA_002631895.1 of Agapornis roseicollis. Lineage (NCBI taxonomy): Eukaryota > Metazoa > Chordata > Aves > Psittaciformes > Psittacidae > Agapornis > Agapornis roseicollis. Next base: position 46,226 of record NDXB01020055.1, on the reverse strand, counting down.
GCAGAGCTTCTCTCCAGAGATCTCTGATGTACAGAAAGATTGAAGAGAAGGCATTCAACCATTTCCTTGTAAAATGTCATCATTACAGCAGGTTCCAACTCAAATCAGATTATTAGACTGGAGAGATAATCAGTATGTGCATCGTTATTTCCCAGTCATCTGTCTGAGACTAAAAATACTGTGTAGATTATAAATTAGTTGGGAGGGTGGGGGGAGTCCATGCCAAATCTAGGCTTCTGCGGTCCTGCTAGCACAGCTTTTCACAAATTACACAGTGCAGGACACGAAGCTGGATGGGCCATAAACTTTAAAGGCCCTCAGTGGGATATGTATGTTTATGTTTGTTTTAGACTCTTAATTATGGCAAATTTTTTCCTGATAATACAATGAGTTTAGAAATACAGACAGTTATGTATGCTTGGTGTTCTGGATGGGAGCGCACCATGTAGCTATATAAAATGAGAGCTACTTGGATGTTGGAATTGGAATATAACAGATACTGTAGGCATCAGAGATGATCCAAATGAGAATTGATGTTTCTCAACTAAGCATGGGCTAACAGGCAGGGTTTGGGCAATAAACATCTACAGATATCTGGAGGGTGTTCACACCAAGCAGAAGCAGAAGTGTTGTTTGGGGTTGTCCAGGAAATAAAATGAAATGAAATTTGGCAAAGGAAGAGACGAGCTAAATATTGCAGATGATAAGGGGACAAAAATCCCTGAAATGGTAACATTCTCTTGAAGAAACTGGAATTGGTTTTCACTTGATTTTGAGGTATCTGGCTGCTGGGCTGTCTGTCTAGCTTGTAAGAAAGAGTCGTTGCCTGTTCTGTCTTATTAAAGTGTAATTATTCTAACTGTAGGATAATGGTTTTTTGCTAAAGCCATTAAATGCTTCTGAAGAGTTATAAGTTTAGCATATGTTACTCTCTCCTCTCAGATGCAACCCTTCTAACAGGAATATATTTTTTCCCTGAATACAAGACAGCTTGGGTGGGTGGATGAACTTTTTTGTGTGTGTGGAGATTTTTAAACCCAGGCTCTGAAAACTTTCACTTTATCTCCAGTTCTGGAGGGCCTGTAGTTAATAGATAGATAATATGTGTAGTTAATAGATAGACAGCCACAGAAGATAGACCTGCTGAGGAGTGAATTGAATGGGAGGATGTTGTCAGCTCTTTACTGCTCTTTAAGCACTCCACATAGTGTCCTGAAGAGAGTTTTCCTTTATAATGCCAAGCCATATTCTGCTCCCCTTCTTTCTTGTTCTCAGCCTTTTGCCCAGGTCTTCTGCAGCAGACATTAAGTCTGAGAACCATGCTCAGAGAGAAAGCTGCTGCTGCCCACTCCCTGTCTCCTGTAGTCCTGTGTTCTCAGAGGGTTTGTATATAAGTGATGCATAAATAAAATTGTTGAAGCCTTGGCTGCAGGTTACCTCCTTGTATTTCATGTTCTGCTGAAGTCCTGTTGTGGCTCCTTTTCATCTCTGCTCTCTTAGGATGGGGAAGTTGAGGCTTAAAGATGTGAGGCTGCTGCTAGTTGTTGCTGTGTAAGTGAGAAAATTGTCTCTGCCCTCTGTAGCTATTATCCCACAGATATTTTACTATTTATGCTGCTGGAGTTGCTGCTGGGTACTCCGCTGACAGAAGTGTATGCTGTTCTGTGGTGCTTATTTGATAGCTATCTTCTTGACAGGCACTAGGTCCTGAATGAGAAACAGATTTTGAAAGCCTGAGGTCAAGGGTTCCTTTCTGGAAAAAGTTGCAGCAGGTTTTGGGGCTTTTTTCTGTGTATGGAGCAATAATGAAGTGTTTGGAATAGGCTCTGCTTGTACCCCAGCTTGTCTGCAAAAAGTAAGGTCATTCAGGCTGTTGTTAAGGGTCCAGCAAGGTAGCATGAGGAAGTATAAATTGTTTAGGCTGGCTTCTGTCTGGGACAAAGGAATGAAAAGCCTGAAATGGACTCCCTTTAATGAAGAATTAAGTGTTGGAAAATACATTCTGCAAGCTGACATACAGATTTGGGAATGCACACAGAGGAAATTTCTTCTGTTCTGGGAACACGAGACACAAAGAAGATGCTGGAGAACTGGTCAGGCAACAACAGACATATGAAAATGAATTTCTGAAATTTGACTGCTACTGCTTAGAATGGGAATAGTGGGAGGTAAGTAGATTGACTTGCTACCATGCAGTAAATTATGTAGAACAATAAAAGTGCAGTTATAAATGACTTGTGAACAGATATCAAAGTCCCCAACAAGGGGGACTTTGTGTTTTTTGAATGAGGCTGTGAAAGTATCAGTATTCAGTCCAGGCCTGCCTGTTCAGCACTTTCACTGGTGGTCTAGAAAGTAAGCGTGAAACTGCTACTGAACTGGAGAGCAGTCAGAACTGTACACTGGGAGAGAGATGAAAGACTTTCGTTTATCAGAAAATTGTTTCAGGAACATTTGAAGTATAGTACATAAATACAGAGGGGGAAAAATGGTTTCTGAAATATATTTAATCTAGTGAGGAAAAAGGCAAGGACAGAACTAGTGTCTGAAAGTTTAAGACCATCAAATTCAAAATGGAAAACCAGTGTGCAGACAAAAAAAATGCTATTGAGAGAGACAGACCATAGGAACAAATAAGCATGAGTGAAAAAGGATTCTCCATCTTTGTTTTCACATCAAAACTGTCTGGAAGATATATTTTAGCCAGAGTTTATTGGTCTTAGAGGTATATGGATAGACTGTATTGTTGTTAGATATAAAGGTGGCCAGAGTACATAATTTTAACAATTTTCTTCTGGTTTTAACATCTCTGAAACTATAAACCACTGCCTGCAGTTGTTTAAATTCAGTATAAGTCTCTGCTACTTGATTTTTGCCTCCCTACAGGAGAGGAAAGTGGATATATATGTCATGGTAGAAACACATCAATTTAAATAACACAACAGAGTTAGGCAAGAAGGAGGAGTATCACATCATATGAAGCTTTCTTACCTGTGCTCTAGTGCCTGAGTAAATACATGCAGTTACAAGGTTTGGTTTCATGACTACAGTTCCCAGCTTATGGGATCAGTTTCTAACTCTCAGGACTTTGCTTTGTCTTTGTGGCAGGAAGGATGTCTGAAGAAAGCTTTTGCAGCATGTTCTCAGCTTTACACAAGAAGAGTTGGAGCAGTAATGTTGTAATATTAATGTGAAAAGCTATTCTTTTTTTTTCCTCACTGTTATCACTACAGACAAACCAGTCTGCTATAAGGCAATGTTGTTTTAATTGCTATGTTAATTATAATGAAGTACCAGGAACTTGTCAAATAGGTCACAGAGTGCTTCCTTAGAATGAGGTCTAACTGTTGTTCCAGTAGTAAGGAGCTACAATGTCTTTTTCTACAGAAATCTTTGTCTTTCAGAAGGACAGTGTAATAAGTAGGATATACTTGGTACGAAATGACATAACCCCAAGAAAAAACAAATGGCACCCTTCCTACATCTTTCTTTAGGTAATGGCTGTATTTGAAAAATATTTCAGCTTACAGCATGGTAGTGCTTGTAAATGGCAATAGTGTGTCTCTCAAGATCTATAAGAGAAGATAAACCAGTAAGTCCTCTGTTTAGAAACCTGTCTTGGCTCTAGAAATTTTATTTGGTGTGCTCAAGATACCTTCCAAAAATGGGTGGTCTTCTGAGACTGAGAAAACACAAAATTCCAGGGCTGATTGGAGACTCCTGAATCTGCCAATTAAAGTCTTGTCAAAGCCTTGGGGGGAAAAAAAAGAAGTACATAGGAACATATGCACTCACATGTCTCTCTCCCTGCTATCATAAAGGATTTGACAGAATTAAGTGAACCATAGTGAAAGTATACCATGGAAGCATCTGGTCTGTGGTTTCAGCTGAATGCCTTTCATTTCATTGTCTATTTGCTTGTGTGTGATGAATTTCATGGACTGGCTTAGGTTGTTCAGACTGCCTTGCAGGCAAAGGATGTTACCCTCAGCACAGCACTGACAACAGTCGTTCATAACAGATTGACTTCCCTGGAGAAACCCAAGTATCATTCAAGCACAGATGATACAATGGAAATCACATTCTCATGGTTTTGTGAATTGAAAGAAATTCTCTGTTTCTAGTACAAATGAACATTCCAAATAAAAATATGGTATGGAGAGGCCCAGTCAAGAGCAGTTTATGTTCTTGGGTTATAGGCCACTTGTAAGCAAATGAAAGGAAGCTAACTGGAAATGTTTTGCATAATGCTTGGAAGAATGAAAGTAAAACTAAATATCTGTTCTCTCTCTAATTAGCACGTTATTTTTTGCATTTGAATGTCAAGATGGCAAAAAAACCCAAAACATAATGGAAAGGACAAATGGAAAAAAAAAATAGAAAAAAGACAAAGATGAGTTCTAGGTCTTCTCCAAAATCACAAATGTGCAAATAGCACTGAACCGTCAACATTTTGCATATGTGGTAGTTTTCAAATTATATTGAGTGAAAACTCCCTGTGAAACCCTTGTTATTTTAAATGTGGTTTTGCTTAGATCTTTTGTGAAGAAAAAGATCATGAGCAGAATCATATGAACCTAAGGCAGACAAAAGTACCATTGCGGCCCTATAAGAAATAGGTTTGATGACAGCTCTTCTTTTAAGGATCTGTCTAGTTTCCCCTCTCTCTTCTTATCAATTAATAAGAGAAAATGCATATATTTTGGCAAAGGAAACACTCTACCCTTTCTATTATGTGAAAGTAACTGAGATAACGCAAAATTTTGAGGGGAATGGAGATGCTGGAGAATGTATGCTCATGAGCATGGCTATTAAAATTTAAATACTTCTATTGCCTATTTTATAATAGATTTCCCTGTGAGTAAAACCGGATTTCAGGAACCCATCCAGAAGTCTTATGAGGAACAGCTGAGCAATCTGGGGTTGTTTAGATTGGAGAAAAGGAGGCTCAAGGGAGATATTATTTCTCTCTACAACTACATGAAAGGAGGTTATAATGGGGTGGGTGTCTGCCTCTTCTTGCAAGTAACAAACAATAGTACAAGAGGAAATGGCCTCAATCTGTGCCAGGGGAGGTTTAGATTGGATATTAGGCAAACTATTTTCACGAAAATGATTGTTAAGCACTGCCCAGGAAGTGGTTGAGTCATCATCCCTTGAGGTATTTAAAAGACATAAGCATGGCAATAAGTTAAGACATGGTTAAGTGGTCAACTTGGCAATGTTTGGTTAATAGTTGTCTCAATGATATTAAAGGTCTTTTTCAATAAAAATGATTCTATGATTCACCTTTACAAAATCAATTTCCTTTTCATTGTGCATCAAGATATATTTTTCACATCCATGTGAATTCTTCCTTGTGCAATCTAGAGTATGTGTCCTTTTCTTGATATGTGAAATCTTATGCTTAAGTTTTAGACTAAATCCTTCTTGAATGGTTTGTGATGCTCAAGTGATCAGTTACCTTTCCTCTCCTCTCTACAAATACTTTTTTATTCCCAGATAGGAGAGAGACAAAACACCAAGCTTCCAAACCGGATGTCCTTTAGCTGGAAATATGGGGGATTCTGCAAAGAAAACTGTTCATTTGAGAGGATTGTCGAAGTGCAGCTTCAACAGCATAAGCTTTCAAAATAGGTTTACATATGCCAAGAAAGATTCATGAATTTTCTGTTTCCAGAGTCTTACATTAAAAAAAGTGCACACACACACACACATAAAAAAAAAGAAAAAAAAAAAAAGGCAAAGCAAATTGTGGTTTTGTTGAATAAGTATACACATTAGGAGATGGGTTTTTTGTAGTCTGCTAAATGTGGGTAGCAATAGGGAATGATAGATGAAATATCTATCCTTGGTGTACTGTAAAACTATAGAAAAATAGTGCTATATAAACTTTAGTTTCCTGTAAGCATAAAAGCCCATTAACAATAAAGACATTGTGAAGTGCAGCTTTACTTTAAGTGGAACTGCCTATTTTCATAGATTTCATGGCTTTTTTTCCTTATTTGAAATCCCAGTAAACTTCAATGTGAAAGGTTTTTCTGATATCCTAATTCTGCAAGGAGAAGCAAGAGTACAAATGTTCAGATTTATGTGATAAAAAAATGCATACTTTTTTTTTTCCCACACTTTGGAATGAAAGTTATTTTTAATCTGCAGATAAGAAGAATGCAAGAAACAAGCTCCAAAAATAGAGACAAATCAATATTTTATCAATCAGTAAGAATAGTATAAAAATAGATTGTTCACTGGTAAGTCTGTGCACTGAAAGCAGGGATTTTTGTTTTTTTTTTATTGTTATAGATGGAAAGATGTCTTCAGGGTAATGCTTAGAATGGGACCTTTACTGTAGACTTTATAATGGCAGTGTTATCAAGCACCTCTACTGTAAAGCCAGAAAGAGATGTTCATAGCTAAAATGCTTATTTTCATTATTCTGTTTCAGGCCTCAGTGTGAAAGATTTAACTATTTCTTCACTATGAGAGTGCTGGCACAGGTTGCTCGGAGAAGCTGTGAATGCCCCACCCCTGCCAATACTCAAGGCCAGGTTGGATGGGGCTTTGAGTATTGGGTCTAGTGGAAGGTGTCCATGCCCATGGCAGGCAGTTTGGAACTAGATGATATTTAAGGCCCCTTTGAACCCAAATCATTCTGTGATTCAACTATATCTTCAGCACACAAGTATTTGAATACAAAGAGACCTTTGTCTCAAGCTTTGATTTCAGTGCTTACAAAACCTTTTTCTTCTTGACTCCTTGTGGCAGATAAAGACTTACCCTAAACAGAGGAGGGTTAGGTTAGGCAGATGTTCTGTGATTGAAATTTTTGGGCTTTTATTGGCTTTCTCTATTCTGAACCCTACCCCACTCTGCAGTCATCAGGAGATTCCAGTGATATCTTTCCTTGGGGTGACTGAGTGTCAGACAAGGCACATGGTGTGCCCTGGTAAGTGCTTTGTGCTGCACTCCTAAGGCTTAAACATCTTGTGAGGAGGAATTGTGAGTAGTAAGTGGATTTTACAACCATAGTCACTAATTGTTGTTCTGCACTTGAGCCATCACTATTCCTCAGAAGTGAGGCCTTAAGAATAAATGTCTTTAACACAGAAAGTGAATGCTCAGTTCGGAATGTGTACTGTTTTGAACAGCTCACATCACAGATTGAGTTACTTGGTTAAAAATGGTCAGAAGCACTGCATATCTCTTCTATGGCAATAACATTTGCTGCTTCTTAATAAGCACAACAGGTTTCTTAAAAACCAATTTGAAATATGTGTATAAATGCAAGTCCTGTTGTTTAGCTTTTAAAATGTTTTTATTGCAAATGATTACTAGCTTTCAGAATTTCTTTTTATATATAAATATTTCCATTTAAGACTTAAAGTAATGTACAACCCACAATGTTAATGTGTTAAAACTATGAGTAGCCTCAGAAGTAATTATTATAGCATCATAGAAAGGTTTGGGTTGGAAGAGACCTTTAAAGATATAGTCCAATCCTCTTGTCATGGCCAGGAACGTCTTTCAGAAGATCAGGTTGCTCAAAGCCCCAACACTTCCAGCAATGAGCATTCCCAATTTCTCTGGATCACCTATTCCACTGTCTCACCACCCTCATAGTGTAAAATAATTTCTTCCTTATGTCCAACATAATCTGCCTTCTTTCAGTTCAAAACTCTTATCCCTTGTTCTGTCACTACAGGCTTTAACAAACAGTCTCTGTCTTTCTTATAAGATCCTCTATATAGGCGGCAATATGTAACAACTCGTTAGTAGGTTGAACAATTTCTTCTCCCTACTTCCAGCAAATTTAAGCTGCCAGCTTTCCAGAAGAAATTAAATGTTTAGTAGATATGATTTCTGAAAAATAAGGCCTCTCCACTAGTAGTAGAGTCCTGCCACTGTTTCCCAGAACAGTGTTAGTAGAAATCTTTGACTACAGAAGACAACATACTAGATAATTTTTATTATGAGCAAATGTCTTCGGTTCTCAGTCAGGGGGTTGAATAGTCCATATATTCATCTATATAATCATATGTAATTTCCATAATTGTCTTTAGCTATGCATATCTGAATATAGATGAAAAACTATCAAGGAAAATGATGAACAGAATACTACTAGCAAAATCACTCGTCTAGTAATGTTACTAGAGTACTGAAAAAATGGCATACCATGGCATTACCAGTGGTTGATATTTCTAGCAGTATTCATATTTTCATAATTCCTTTACCTTTGTCTTTCTTAGGACTTCAAAGAGTAAACAAATATCTATAATTGATGCCCTCTCTATTAGCATATTTACAGAGCAGACTGTAGTCATTGTCTTAATATGCTGGCCATACAACACCCCGTATATCAGTACCTCAACTTTAAAATGTCTACTCTGGTCTTTTAAACCTTTGATAAAAGGGAGTGTAATTACTGAAGAATGCCTCTTTGATATTTTCCTCCAGCTACCTGTCCTCTGTTCTTCAGGAGATGAGTTAGGCTTCTTACATTGGAAGATTCTGTGATAGTAGTGTCTCATATAAAGACTTTGCTGTTTCTAGTAGTTGTTTCAGATCATTCCTCCCTACAAATTTCCCTTTTTTAAAAAAACCTTGTTCTGTGCAAAATTTGTGTCTTCAAGGATTTTATTAGCCCAAAACTCTTATTTGCTGCCTATTGTAAGGAGAATAGTCCAAAATTTACATTTGCTGCTTATTGCTCTGAGACAAGATTATAGATTTCAAAATAAAAGGAGAAGCTAAAGTGTTGTAAAAACCAGCTGATGTGTCCTTGGCCATGTATATGGCAGCTAGTGTCCTATGTACTGGATAGGCAGGACTCAGACTGGGTAGAATGGAAAAGAGCTGTGCTAAGGGGAGTTTAGCCCATCAACTGGCCTGCACTTTGGTGGGATACAATTTCTTTTCTTCAGAAATTTTTGCCTAGACATGATGTGGTGTTTTCTTTTGTGTGTTAGGTTTTGTTGTTGCTGCCAACTGTTGTAGTCTTTCTGGCTCTCCTGTGCACCCCAGGTCTGCCTCCACAAATCATAGGTCTTTAATGTGACAGGGAAGCAGTGAGGGGTTTGGTTGCTGTAGCCTGCTCTTTATTTTTATGTAACTGCACTTACATAGCAGCCTTTATTTTTTTCTTTTGTATTTTTTTTACTTCCAAAACCAGATGTTACCATAAGACTCACATAAGCCTGGGTTTGTTTTATTTATGTATATATATATTTTAATGTGTAGGAGTGCAGTAAAGGACACAACAACATAGATTTCTACAACCTCGCAACTCATGTAAATTTTCATTTGGAGTACCTCTGGCATACTGTCAGAAATCTCTGAGAAGTTGGCCCAGCAATGTTTTTGTCATGTTTCCTGTACGCTCCATGACTAACTAGTGCATTTCACAAGTTCCTAAAATGAACATAAGAGAATGGTACTTGCTGCAGCTAAATGAATGTTTTCTCCATTAGTGTGTAAGGTTTGTAGGTTGCCATATCTGAATATAGATTGAGAGGAATATGATAAAGCATCACTTCAGAACTGGGTTGTGTGAAAAACAAACCAGAGGAAACTGCTAATTTGAGAACATAATGGCTGATCAAAATTACTTTTAGTTGTTGAAATTGTCTCAGTTCTTATCGTAGGTGGGGAGAATTTCAACTGCACTCTAATACCAGCTATAATGAATGGCTTCATCCTAGCACCAGTTATCTGTGGTACTTTGGTGGTAACAGCAGTGTCTGTGTGATATATGATCTTTATCAGTTCTGTGCCTTTTCTAACATTAAGCTGTGCTCTCAAAAGTCGTTTGTATGTCATCACTATCACCAGCAGATATTTACTTGTGAATGGACTGATATTGAAGCAGACTTTATTTTTAGAATTTTATATTTTTTATACTTTAAGATCACCTAGGTTATTTTCATTCAGTAAATATTAGCTTTGTTTGGATCAAATATGATATCCCTAGTCTCTTGCTCACTGTTCCCCTTCGGGCAATGAAATCTCATACTACAGTAGTGGAATATGGTCTTGTGTAAGTTCTCTGACCTTCACAGGTTTCAGTAATTCCTAGGTAAAGCTGAAAATGTGTCCCTTTCCCACTTAAGCTTTCAGGATGCTAGTTGACAGGAGCTCTAGGACTGGTACCCTACATAAACTCTGTTTTGTAAGGAGCTCTTTCTCTAGCTTGTTTGTTTTCTGTATAGGCTTGATCCATCACCACACTTTGTTAATTCATTTCAGTAACTAGAACTCTAAATTCATGTGGTTTATTGCTGTTAATTTCAAAAATGTGTCATTAGTGACTCACAAAAGACATATGTTAATTCAGACCCAGTACAGTTTAAATGCAAACAAATAGTATATNTCTGTTTTGTAAGGAGCTCTTTCTCTAGCTTGTTTGTTTTCTGTATAGGCTTGATCCATCACCACACTTTGTTAATTCATTTCAGTAACTAGAACTCTAAATTCATGTGGTTTATTGCTGTTAATTTCAAAAATGTGTCATTAGTGACTCACAAAAGACATATGTTAATTTGCAAACAAATAGTATATACAGCACTTACCCAATGGTGTTACAGGGCTTGTTCAATTGTTCTGTGTCTTCTCCAAGTCTGCTGTTTTTCACCAATGACATTCTGAGAGTACTAGATAACTCTGGTATAATGTACCCCCAGTGACTATTCCCTTATTTAGGCATTTAATAAACAATCTTTTAAAAATTCTAGGCTTATATGTTAAGTATTATATTTTTCATTGCAGTATTAAACAAGGAGATAAAATTATATTTTCATTACAGAATAAATCAAGGGCACATAAAATGATTTCAAATTCACATATGCTGCTAAAGGAAAAACATGAAATCTCATAGTAAATTTCAGCACTCCATGGCCAGTTAATAATTGTTGCTTATTCTTTTCATGGTGGCAGCAGACTGTCCACCAGAGATGTGCATCAGTAGCACAGAAATCCTTCCATACCACTTGTGGTTTAAAAGCTTGACCCTGTTCATTTGTTGACCTCCAGCATGCTTGTTCCTTTACATTCCTCAGGATCATAGGATTGCTTTAGAAGAACAAAAGAGCCTGACTTAGTTATGGTGTGATATTTGTAATGTTATGTGTCCTATGCCTTATTTATACGTATGGTGTGTCTGGAGGGTTATGAATAATTATTATCTTATGTATAGGCTTCTCCAAGATTAGAAAATATAGGACTGTGTGACCCCAGTGCAAAGAATTTCTAGTATCGCTGTGCCCTGAACCTTCAACATGCATGGCCCATTACATGGGCTAGCCCAAGGAAGCTGGGGCTAGAGGCAGGAGTTTTGACAACATATATTTTTTTCACCTGGGTTTTGAACAGCTTGCTGTAAACTATGGATGATGTTGATCTGGTACCAGCCTTAGCAAATTAATTGCTGCATTGCAGCTGTTTCTACTCATTATGTGTCCATGTGTTTTATATTTAGAAGGTGACAACCTTAAAAAGACCTTGAAAAATTTCCTTGTTCATGACGCTGCCCCTGAGGCAGATCAGCTGTGCCTCAATCTTCTTTAATGATGCTTGTTTGTCAGGCCTGCGGTCTAAAACCCTTTCAGTGGTGGCTCTCCCAATGTCCCCATACAACCTCCTTCAATGTTTTCCTCTCCCTACTGATTGGAAAAATTGTCCTGAATTTGACAGCAAGAGAGATTCAGGTCTGCAAAACTACTATTGTTCATTGACAACAGAAATTTGAAAATCATTTATTTTCTTCTTCTTTGCAGCAATCTTTAACCTATGTGAAAGCAATTGACTTTCAGCCCTCTGTTCCTTATGCTGGACAGCTCCAGTTTTTGTGGGCTTTCCTTAGAGGGCAGGCTTTGCAGCTTGCTGATCATTTTTACTTCTCATGTGAAATTGCTTCACCTTCTTGAAATATGATACCCAAATGCAGAAAATAAGTCTTTTTAGAACTGAGCAAAAGAATAGCTTTCTGGTTTTCAGGCCAATATTTCTGTTTGCAAGTCCAGCTGAATGCATTCTTTTTTTTCAGGAACAGAATAAATGTTGTCTGGTTCAGCTTATAGTATGCTGTAATCCTCAGGTTCCTTTCTGGAGAGGTATTTCACTGAAACAGTCATTCTCCATTTCATAAACTCCTTTGGGTAGCACTTGCTTTGGCTGAATGACAATCTCTGTTTTTAGATCAATTTATCTGCATTGGCTAGATCACCTTGAGCTCTAATGATGGTTTTTGCAGTTTCTCTAACCTTGATCCTTTTTGGTCGACAAAGTCCTTGATGCTATTTGCTAAGTTCTGGAAGAAATATAAAGATGGTAACAAGTGGTTCAAAGCATGTGTCCCAAAGAAGCAAGGTGCTCTCATTGGAAATCACTTCAAATATTTGTAGTAGAACATGATAGCAGTCTAGAAGCCCAAATAAAGCTTAAGTTAACATATTTTAGTGTTGTTCTGAAACAGGATCTGAAAGAATTCATTTCAACACTTCCCTAAAATTCTTGATGATAAATTCTGGGAAGCAATGACGGTGCTACTTCAGCATGAGAATTTCCCCATGTACTGTGGTAGTAATGGGGTCCCCATGTGTGATGCATAAACCTGCTCCTATGGGGAGCATGTTTTTATAAACATACAGAAACGATATACATCCAGAAACTTATTTCTCTAGTTTTCTGATTAAACTCCTTGCTATGCTCAGCTGTGCTTCTCACTCCCACTTCCATGAGGATAAGCTGTAAACTGAGGATTTACTTGAGAAAGGAAGGATGCAAAGAGAAAAAAAAAGTCTTATATCTGTTCTGACAGTCTGAGAAAGGTGTGCCTGTCTTTGAAATGAATAATTGAAGACATATATAGCAGAATATCAGAAGAGTAAGGACTACTGGCTTTTCTGTTTTAACTGAATTATATTTTTTAGTCATTAGAGGAAGAACTTTCATATTGATCTTGACTTCTTGACTTTCTAAACCATGACTCTTAATGCAGTAAAACAACCCTAGCTTTGTAACCCAAGTGAGAGGCCCAGGGCTGAACAGCAGGCATTTATGGTTGGCTTGCTTAAGAAGGTCTGTAAAATATGGTAGATAACTGCTCTACTAAAGCATTTATAAAGTTTGCAATAAAATATCATTCTTCAGTTGAACAATATTATATATCTCAGAAGATTTAAGGGTGTGTTATTTAGACCAGTAGAAAGTGGACAGTTTCCCTAAGTCCCATAGTCAGCCATGGGCTTTTAGTTGACTTAAGAATGACATCTTGGCTGGAAGGTCTCTACTGTAAATAAGGAGGAAGAAGTGTTTCCAGAGAGTAATTAATGTGATCCATTTTTGGATACTTCTACTCAGGATAAATGTCTTGATATCTGAAGGTACCTAGGTTTTCTCTTTGGCTGTAAGTGGCCCTGTATAATTCACATGGGCAAGATCCTAACCTTAGTGGCTGAAATAGTACTCTAAAATTCTCAGAAGAATGAGAGAGTATTACTTCAAGATACACTGAGTTGCAAATAATTTTTTTAAACACTCCAGGATTTACCTCTCAATTATTGTATAGAGCTTCTAAAGTAGCTGGGATTGGAACCCAACTGGTAAATACACTCATTTGCTTGTTTACTTCTCAGATTTAGTATGGGAAGGGATTGGCTAGTTGAAAGAATATAATAGCAGAGTTCTATGCTGTTTAAGCATTTTAATTTCTTCTGCTCAGTATTAAAATTATAACTCATTGTAACTAGCTTTTGCCTCTTTACATGGGCAACAGGTAGGCCAAGGTTAGCATTGAATAAATCTTTGAAAATGGTGATAGGCAAGAGACAAAATTGTTGGTGTGGAGTAGGCATGTACTATGGGTCATTGTGACTATCACTGGTAGGAAGAAAAATAAGTGGATATTCCCTCTACAGAGCTGACTAAGTTTAAGAAATACATAGGAATCTAGAAAGTTTTAAAGCTTCTTCCCTCTTCCCCTTTTCCTTGCTTCACTGAAGCAGCCTGATGCAAGTACCTTCCATTTCTTGGTACTTGATTTCACCTTAGAGAGTTAAAAGAAATAAGGTAAACCTTAGTTTTAATAGACCTCTCCTTAATCCTACCACATAATGAAGACTAATACTACATTAAAATAGTCATTTGGAATGTTAATGATCTTAATAACCCTTTAAAGAAAAAAGAATGTGCTGAACTACCTTCTAAGAAAGCTGAATTCTACTATAGGTATACAAAAATACTAATCTTCTAAAGAACTTTAATTTAAATATAAAGGTCTTTCCTGTGTGGGTGAATTTTTAAAGAAATAGATATCTAGTTATGCTGATTAAAAACCAACAACCAAAATCTTCCTAATCTTTCTAGAAAATCAACCTAAACAGTGTAATTGGTATTTTAGGAAGGAAAACCCACTGATCTTGAGAATTTCAAAATGGGCAAGCTCTTCCTTTAAAATACATATTCTTTCTTTCATTGCAAATGCTGTGAAGTTGCAGCTAGAAACTATTAATGTGCAGAGTACTTTGCCTTTGGTTGGAGCTACAACTGGAGCCCAAGGTTAGGAGGGTTTGATGTAGGAAATTAAACTCATGTCCAAAATCATCCCTCTGGTGGTGTCCACATTTCCTCTCTTCATGCCCTAAGAAGGGTTCCTATCTGTTCTTCTGCCTTGATTCTTTGAAGTTTCTGTTTTGGATCCTGTAAATAGGTCACTAGGAGCTTTGCCACTGACTTAGCAAGACTTGTGCCTTGTCTTGACTGGTCTGTGTTGCAGATGGAAGCAGTGGCTTGTGTCTGCAGAGTTTGATGGGCTGATAACTCACTGAGGCTCTTCCTGGCTTAGAAGTTTAACAGCTGCTACAGATCAACTGCTGGACTATTTGTTTTAGTAAACTGCCCTTCTGTCTTCCATATCATCCAGTATCACAGAGAAATGTCACTTTATTATAAGCTGACAGAATACTGTGAATCTCAGCATGGAAATGTGTGTATATGTGGTTTCTTTGGATTTCCACAAGAATTTTAAACAACTGTGGAGAAAGCACAAACAAATTGCAGGCAAAAAGCCTGCAGTGGAGAAAATGGACAGGATATGCTCGTGACTCTGGAGATAGCTTTGTTCTGCCGGCTCAGTGCTCAAAGAAAACAGTTCTATTGCTGTATTAACAGCATTAGCTGTTACCCAAAGCAAATCCTTACTTCTGACACACCTGACCAATAGCCTAACCATTTTTTTTTTTTATAATTACTCACAAAGACTGACATTTTTACAAAAAGAAAATCCCTCCTGTGTTGTTTTTGGGGTTTTGTTGTTTTTTAACTTTTTTTTT
>NDXB01020055.1:0-30698 GCA_002631895.1 Agapornis roseicollis | reverse complement strand
TTATTTTTGTTTTTTTTTTTTTTTTTTCTTTTTTTTCTTTTTTTTTTTTTTTTAGAGATAAAATACAGAGGAATCAAGTAAAGTGTAAAAAAGCCCAAAACCTCAAGCCCATGAATGCAATTTTCAAATTAAAATAATTAAATACAGTGAAATTCATGAACTTTTTCTAAGGCTAAGGGTGTTCCCATTGCTGCTGTCTATTTCTGCCTCTGTAATGTCATGCTGATCCAGTGGTTGTACCATCAACACTGCTTTGTGCTGTAGAAAAACTGTGAACTTGTCACTGCTTCCCTGTTGTTTACTAATGAGATTTCTGGCCACAGTATTAACTGGCCCAAAGTATTCCAACATGAGCAAGCAATGGCCAGAAACAACTGGCTCCCTGTATGTCTTTAGCTGTGTTCTTCAGCAGTGTGGTGATAGAAACTTCTTTGACCTACTGTGATAGCCTATTACAGAATCATATAATGGCATTTTAATGTTTGTATGGTTTCTTTGCTTTTGACCTTGTGAACATTTGTTCTCACACAGTGACAGAAGTATTTTCTGCTAAGATGCTTCCTGTCCAAACCTGTGTTATTGTCAGATATTGAGGCGTGCAACCATACGAGGATTGTGAAGGTACTAGAAGAAGAAAGGGGTGTATTCTTTTAAAAGCTTGGGACTGCTGATACTGTCTGATTAGGGACTCCCTCCTGAATCTCTGTATAAAATGTGAGCCCAAGGGTGCATTTGAAAACTGGAGCTTGGCTCTGTTATTTGTGTCAGGCTGTACTTTTGCTGTAGAATAAGTAATTTCTGGACTAGGGTTATGGGCGAGGAGAATTACATGGAAAACTGTCACTGGAGATGTGAGTTGCTTTCTCCTTTTAGTATGTGAGAAGGTAAAGGTAGTGGATACATGTTCTAGTTTTACCTGGCTTTAAAGGGAAACAAAAAATATACCCTTCAGTTTTGTTTTCAAAGGGACCTATTTCAACTTGAATTGTCTTAGTTATACAATGCAAACAGGGTGAGCTGGGGACATGCATGAAAGGAAGAATTGACTGCTATATGATACAGTTGGCTGTTTTCTAATGTTTCTTAATGAACAAGAGAATGAGAGTGGGCCTTAAAATAGAATTTGGGGGAGGGAGAAGAGAATAAAGTTCCCTAAAGCATAATTAACTAGAGAGACACTTTTCTATACTCATTTATATTAATCTTCAAAAGTGAGAATAAAAGTAGAAGAAAAAATGTAAAGTAACTAGGATAAAGTAATTTCCCCTACTTTCTTAACACTTACAAATTAAGTCTTGCTTAAAAAATAAGAAAAGAAAAGAAAAGGTTGACTTCAAGTAAGGGCCTTCAGGACAACAATATAAAATTATGTGGATATTTAAGTGCTTATAATTAAGACAAAGTACCTTACAATTATTTCACCAACTGGGTTAATACATACAGTGACCGTGAAGTCAAAATTAATATATATTAATCTTGAAGATTTTAAAAAAGTCAACAAAAATATAAACTCCTTGAAACAGCATGTAAGTATATTATAAGATTAACAATTTAAGTTCAAAGATGAAGAATCTGCTTAAGTACTCTCCCACACTATAGTGTGGTGATTAGATTGCATATCTACTTCTGTGAAGGCGGTTAGCAATATTTGTCATCAAAGAGTTTTTACGAAAGCATTAAAATGCTTGTGAAACAGTGAATTGTCTGTATGTTTTTGTATGAATTTCTGAAATGAGGACACTGAGTGAGATAAGGTAGAGTTTTGTTATAACTATCTGTTTATATATGTGCAAAATTAAGAATCTGAAGGCTCAGCATTAGGTTTCATGGTGAAACCATTCACCTCTAAATCACGTCCTTGTAGTACTATCCTGAATTTCAGAGTGGTTCCACCACTGGGTAAGACCACACCATTAAGCCAGATGTCTTTCTCCTGGGATGTATCTGAATTTTAAACTGCAATGTTTTGCTCCAGTTAATGACACAAAAATGGGAAATTGGGGTGTTCCTTTAGCAAATCTTGATTTAGGGACCCCAGCTGAAAGAAAGCAAATGCCCTAAAAAGGGTGAAACTGGATATGGTCCATACCTCCATTCCTTTGAAATAGTGGTTGCCTCAGTTGGTAGGAAAGAAAAGCTGCTGCTTCTCTCACTGCTCAGTGGGTTGCTCTCACAGCTGTGAAACTGTTAAATGCTACCCCAGGGTGGGGATGGGGATGGGGGGTAGGAGGAGTGCTATCTTGCTATGGAAATGAATTCAGAAATGTGGCATTTTGCTGGGAGGTGTCTGTGAGAGCCTGACTGCCATCAGTTTGTCTGATGGATTGACTCCCATCACTGCTGAAGCCAAAATTCATTGATTTTGCTCCTTCTCCTCCTCAGGATGACCTTCTCAAGAGAGACACTGTGTAGTTTCTTTACTTTTTTTCCCCCTACCCTTCAATTCATCCCTGATACTTTTTGTTTATTTCCTTTAAAAGAAAAAAAAAAAAACAAACCACTTCCCTTAATCGCTGCTAATTATAGATTGAAGATAAGGGAGGTAAATCGATGGGATGAATAGAAGAGCAAAGTGTACAAACAGCAGGTCTTTGAGAATAGAGTCAGAGGTTGTTACAGTTTCCCGTGGTTGGGTACTGATGTATTGTCATAACGATTTTGCTGTTGTCCCCCTAAAAAAATTTTGCCATGAAGAGAAGAAGGGGTGCAGACATAGTAGAAGTAAAAGCCTTTAAAGTGAATTCAAGATCAGGTCACCCCAAAGTTGGTGTGTGGTGCTTGGTGACTGTTACTTCTACTAAAAACAAAAGTAAACCCAAAGATTCATTAGTTTAGAAAAGGATACTGCTAGAATGACAGCCTTGTCCAGAGAAGGCTTTTGTCTTGCAGGGTCACCCAGTGGGGACTCTGCAAGAGGGCTTTGTTACTAACTGTGGCAGGGCAGTTTTAGAGCCATTTAAAATAAAACAACCAGTTGACTTGAACAGACTGGGGAGCTAAGATTACCTGATTTCACCTAAAACAAAGGAAGGAGTGTGTCTGAAGCATCTGGGAACATCTAGTCTCTGGGTGCTGATGGAGCAGGAGCAGGTACAGTGGGAACTGCAACTTTCTCAGATTTTCCTGATAGCAGTACTTCTGTGACAGGGTTCACATCTGATCTAGGAACAAAACTATGCTGAAAAGACAAAACCGAAGGGGAAAAAAAAGCAAACTGTGTATTAAAAAATGATCATCTGGTTTGTCTTTCTCCTGTCTCTTTAAAAACCATTCAAATTCAGACAAGTTGTAGCTAAAGTTTTGACATCTGCTAGATGAAAGTAGTGACACTTGTCAAATCAAGGCTTTAGGTCCCATCTCTGACAAGGATCTGAGGGCTGACAATGTGCAACTATTTAAACTGTTGTAACTACTTTACAAGTAACTATTAACATATTCTTAAGTGCCATAAAAACATATTGAGTGTAAACCCCTCCAGGGCAGCAAAGTTGGTATTTTGGCACATGTCAGAATTTTTTTGAACAACTTCTCCCCAGAGCAAGAGAGATACAGGGTGTGGAGGCTGTGGGTTGGGAAAACCTGCTAAATGAACAGGCAGGATGGCAGGAGAAGGGCATCATGAGGAAGAAGGCAATGGAGGATGCAAAACAGAGGGAAAAAGATTCACCACTGCCCCAAATGGTGGGTTCCAAGTCCTTGTCTTTGGTTAAACAGAGTTTGTGGATCCCTGTCACAGTGCATTGGGAAATATTAACAAGTCTGAGTGCAAAGAGCGCTGAACAAGGATGTATGAATATGGGATTTATGGTGGTACCTGGTACGCTGGTTTTCCCGGTGGTACCTGGGAAAAGAGTGTAAACCCATCACTTACCACCAAGGTATTGTGGAGGATACGGGGAAAGGTGAATGCCTTAAATGTGAGCCTGTCAGAGACAGGAAGGGCAGTATGAAGCTTCCCTTCAGTGAAGTGTCAGGAAAAAGATTTGGAAGCGAGCTGTGGGGGCATAGAGGGATGCAAGAAATCCTGAGGAGCCTGGAGGCACTAGAGGAGATGTGAATTCCAAGGCTTCTCTGCCTGTGCTACTTGTGATTCTGATCACTGCCAGATGCAGAGGTGCCAAAATTCCCTGAGCGAGATTGTCCTTGTGGGACTGCCAGTTTGGTGATGTACAGTGAGGAGATGTAGGATGAGCCATCTGCAGTTAGAAGTGCTTTTCCTTGCTGAACACCCACTGACTGGTTGTTTCTGTCAACACATATTTACACCCAATTACTGCCTCTTGGTATGAATTAAAAGCTGCAGCTCATTTACCTATCCCTATCAATTTGCTTTGATACATGGATGGTATAAGGCTGGGAGACAGCCTGCTATAAGCAGCAACCTCATACCAGCATGTGCTAGTAAGATTCCTCATAGGGGCAACTGTAGTTTCAGCCTCCAAACTACCATGATGCTGTACCTTTTCTTTTCCTCTTTTTTTCTTCTTCTTTTTATTTTTCCCCACCTTTCCTTTTTAAAATAATGGGCTGAGCCCTTTAATTACACTCCCTGGTGATAGGATGCTTAATACAATGCAGAAATGCACTGAATGACCTCTTTCGTATCCATAGCATAATTCAAGGGGAATCTAATGTACTACTCAGTAAAATGCATTGACTATTTCAGCTTTACTTTCACTGTAAAACTGTAAACACCATATTGAAGATGTTACATTCAATTCAACACAGTCTGAAATGATTGACAGTATCTGCTTCAGAGAGGCCCAGAACTGAGCTAGCATGAACACTACATTACCTTGTGCTCAAACAAACTGCTCCATATCACTGGGAAAGTCATTTGAAGGAGCCCATACTGTGTAGTGACTTTGATTGCATTGCAGCTGCCTTCATAATGTACTTCCTGTAGGTAAGGGACACAACATTTTCAGTCTTGGGGTTTCATCAGATTTCTTGAGCGGCCTGTCTCCTCCCAACCCAAATATAAAAAGTCCCTCTGACAGCAAAGTTGGAAAAACTGGAGAAAGTATATTAGGGTTTGTGCATTAAAGATGGTGAAAAACTAGTCTGTTATTTATAATTTATAGTACTTTCGAAAGAGAAAGAGAAAGAAACCTAACTTTTAATTAGAAACTTTCCAAGGAGAGGAACAGTTGTCTGTTTGCTGAAAGGAAAAAAAAAAAAATCTAACATTTTGCCCAGGGAGGTTGTGATTGCTCCATCCCTGGCAGTGTTCAAGGCCAGGTTGGACGAAGCCTTGGGTGACATGGTTTAGTGTGGGGTGTCCCTGCCTATGGCAGGGTGGTTGGAACTAGATGATCTTAAGGTCCTTTCCAACCCTAACTATTCTATGATTCTATGATTTTAACATAGCAATTTCTAGCAAGAATTTTTCTGTTATTTGAGAAAAAGCAAAATAAACTGCAAACTAACAAGCCAATATAGCATTTCAGTACCACGAAATTTGATGACTGATGTACTTGGGTCATCTGTAACTGATATCGTTTTTTCCACCCCATACAAATACATGTTTAACAAATAAATTTTTTGTTTGTGTGTGTGGTGGTGAGAAACCTTCAAAGGAGGTTGCTTCTGATGGGAAGGGAAAGGGAGACTGAACGTTTTGCCTCAAGATGGTAGGAAGGGACACAAGAGCTGCTAGAATCTTCTTCATGCTCTGCACCCCATCAGCAAGGATAGCGGAGTGGGGAAATGGATGGGTGAGGGGCTAGCTATGTATTTAGCAATGGGGGGGGAGGTTATTTCAAACTAAGTGTTGCCTCATAAACTGTTTTTTCTTAATTAGAAAAAATATTCCTGAACCTAGAAGGGTGTCTGCTTGCCTGGAAGTAGATAGAGAGCTGGTGATGGAGTCCTGCTTCAGAGTACTTGGTTTGAAAAGACAGTCTAGCAGATCTAGTGGATTTCTGTGAGTGATTCTGGGCTTTAAAGCAGAGCATCTACCTTGCACAGTTCAGCTGAGAATGAATGACTACAGCAAGCTATAAAGCAGTATGAGCAAGCTGCCTGAGTAGTACTTGCTGAATTTCCTAAGCAAGTGGAGTAGAAAGTGGTAGAGCTATATGAGAACTGACCTGGAAATACATTAAACCTAGTAGGTGGAGATGGAGGAATGAGAGAAAAATTTAATACTTCACTGGGGGAAAAAAAACAAAACAAAAACAAACAAACCTCTAATTACCCAAGTTGTTTAGGTAGAAAACAGATCCCTAAAGGAAATGAAAGATTTAGGTCTCTCAAACTTCATTGCTGACATTGCTATGAAAAACCCCACAGATGCAAGTTAAGGGGTTAAAGGACCCTAAGGTCAGGCCCTGGGATGTTTTTGGGTGAAAGGGAGGGAGCAAATGCTCCAGGTCTGATCCGGTGCCTGCTGAACTTGCTGAAAGTTTTGACAGCTGTGGGCTCTGATTTAGTTTTGAAGCTCAGCTCTGCTGCTGCAGGACTTCTGCAGCTGACGTGTGCTTCTGAGCATAATTCGTCCCTGCTGTCTGGGGTGCTGAGTGTCCATACAGAGGACTACCAAGTGACTCTCCCACTTGTGCTACTGTGGGAGGGCAGTTGAAATTCTTCTTTTCAGGCACAGAAGAGGAGGGGACCCATTAGCAATGCCAGCAGTGCTCCTTACAGGCATGCCTGTACAAGAAAAGTACATAGTTATGCACATGCAGCATTTCCCTGGAGGAGAGAAAAATACTGTGGAAGCCTCTATATGGTTACTGAAAGCAGAGCTTTACAGCACGCTGTGAAGACATAATACCTTATCTGGGACTCTGCTAGAAAAATGTCTCCAGCCATCACTACTTGGGTGATGCATCTCCTCCTTCTCTCTCTCCATCACTGAGCATTTTGGCTTTTTAGAGCCGAGTTTGCACTTCATGTCACACTGATGGAAAGCTGAGCTGTTTATCAGAGGACCTAATTCTCAAGATTTCATTCTGCTCTATGTGAGTCAGTAAACTTGAGAGTGTAGAAATCAGCTAGGCTTATGCTAGAGAAAGAATCCATAGCTTTAGCTCTGTGTGTCGAGGTTGTTTCACCAGTGACATTTATTGTGTTTAATGCATTGTTTTTATGAAATGCATGTGTGGTGTCTGAGTGTGCAGGAGTGTCTGTGTGTATTTGGTGCAAGGCTCAAGATATTATTTTCAGTCCATTTAGGGTGCTCTGGTGATCAGGATCCACTTGCAGTGCTCACGAGTATGTTGTCATTTTGACGAATTGTCCTCTGAAAGTCACCTTAGTAGCTCACAAGGTCACCAGGGTCAATATATATCCCAACTTTCTCATCTTTCACCCCCCCCTCCCCCCCAAATAAACACTGAGTGACAGATAAATACTTTTTGCACTTCAATGACCTCATCTGGATAGCTAACCTCACTTTTTTTCCTTCATAATGCTAAAGTAGGGAAGGCAGAAGAGTTTTATATTGAGCAAACTTTAAATGTTTTATGTTCTGCAAAGTTTAAAATGAGCCTGAAGTGCTTAGAGTTAGAGCTTAATATGCATGGACATCTATGCTTTTGCATATATAGGCATGTTCAATAGGACTTTATTATAGCATTTTGAGGTGAAAAATATCTTTAAAAACATGTAAGTGGCCTATGACACTGGGTTGAATATTGGAAGCTTGTGTAATACTTATGTGTTTTGCTCTTTCCTTTTCTTTTTTTCTAACAGCAGCTTTTGTATTTTAAAAAGACAAAACTGACCATGAAGATAACTTCTCAATTTGCACACGTAAATTGAAGCTTTCCCCACCCACCTCCTCAGCTCCCCAAATATATGTTCCTGTACTTTCTGTCTTCTTGCCTCCAGCTGTATTTGTCTGGAGATACCAGTTGTCAAGAAGTTATGGAAATCCACTTCTAATTCTGCCAGACAGCAGGTGGAGAATTAGCATAGTGACTTCCATTATGGGAAGCAGGAGGCACAGGCGATTTAGATCCAGAATCAGAATTTCGGTGAACCTGTATCACAAATGGAAGGCTCCTGAGATCTATGACTGTTTAGCTGTAGATTGCTCTCCCAGTTTCTCTCTTAATAGTCTTGGAATATAGTTCTATCTAACACAACAAGAAAGCTGGTGTCAGACAGATGCTTTTAAGTGAGGCACTTAAAGATGTAGGAAGGGCTGCAGGAGTTAATAACTGTGTAGTGTGTTCCCTGGATGAGCCACGGGCATGGGTGCCTGTCTTAGGTGGGTACTGAGCACAGGCTGTCGTGAATGGGGTAACTGGAGTTTGTGAGTCCTTGGCACCTCTGCAACAAGATGATGTAGTCTGTCAGAGAGACGGCTGGCTTTGGGAGTCTGGGGACCTGCAGCTCTAAACTTCTTTGCTCCCAACTTCTCTCTGTGGTTGCAAGCAATTCCCATGGTCTTTGCTCCCCTTTCTCCAACTGCAAATTGAGGAAAGTATCATTAGCTTTTCTTACTGGGTTGGAAGGTAAATTCATTAATATTTGTGAAACATCAGATACTGTAGTGATGAGTGCCACAGAAAAGCCCATGAGGAAATAAATAATTAGGTATTCAGAGCAGGGTATGGATGTTATGCAGTAAATAAAGTGAGGCTGAACGTTGAATGATGAGGATAAAAAGAAATATTGAATAGCTAATTCAGCCCCAGAGCACCATCTGACTTGTGCACTGATTGAAGGAAGAGTCATGTAGAAACTTTGCATGCAATTGTTTTATTAAAGATTGCATTGCAACATATGTACACTAGGGGTGTAAATTAAGGTCACCTGTACAGCATGAAATGTGATGTTTTCCTAATATTTGATAGCTTACTTTGTATCTGAACTTTATTTAAATGCATCTTTTCAGTTTCTAAAATAGCACTTTATATGTAATATATTTGGGGATGAAAAACATGGCACAAAGGAGAAAAGATGTTGCCTTTTAATTGTATTAAAATTTTATTTGAATACATACTGAGGTGAAAATTACCTCATCACATGCCCTTCTCATAACAGGATCAAGGTTAATCTGACAATGCACTGTTGTACTTAAACAGATGAAAGGTGAATTACTTGCTGATAACTGCAACTTTCAATTTAGCACCAAAGGAATTTAATTATGGTAATCTCTATGTTAAAAGTTGACACTTACTAGGCAAAGGACTAGTCCTACTATGCTATGGAATATTACCTATGCCTGCATAACATAAAGAAAGATAAAAACAGGTTACATAGTGTTTGTTGACTGTGGTAGTTAATTGTAGTGCTGCCAGCCTCCTGTTCCTATTCCTGTAGACAAGATCCATATGTGCATTAGCTACAAAGGGATAAAATCTTGTTGCCACAAATAACACTCATTCCAGTTAACAAATTTAACAACAGTGTAGCTTACTTTTAGAATTGGTGAGATAACTAGAAAAATGGTAGCTGGATCAATGACTGAATTATTTTCCTTGATATTTGTTAAACAGTGTGTTTGCTGGAGTGTGCTTAGCCAGCTATGGCAGAAAATAGTATTTCTTAAATACATTTGACAAATACTGGTGGAACATGGTTAATATTTGATTAATGTAGCTTGGCAGGTCCCTCATTCTCAGTTGCTTTTTATAGCCTTTTAATTTTCTTGGCATGACTCCATTTTCTTTATTCTTTTTCCGGTAAGTACATTTATGGATTTACTGATCCTAATTTTGCTCCCTTACTTTTATCATAATTATCTAATGGATCAATTTTTGATTCCCCACCAGTACCCTTTTCTTTCTCCCCCATGTCATGTCTGCTCTTGTACATGTTATATTCTTCCTTTCTGTACTTCTCTCAAATTCTCCTTCCCTCTGTAAAACCAGTAACTCTTAACTCTCATGTGCATGTCTTGAAAACATGCCACGTATTTCATAGTTGTGAACTGCTAGGAAATGATGATGTTGGCACTAGTCAAAAGCTGTGTTTAGATGAGAAAGCACTCCTTAACTACAGGCTTCTGGGAAAGAAGGGCACTGCTGTCTTTATGATGGTGATGACCCACTTGATGCTATGCAATACACTCCTGGCTTGACTGGGTGAAATAATTCCCAAATTCCCTGTATTGGCTTATACACACAAGGTATTTTCCTGGATCTGCACCCCTCTGCTTCCAAACCATATGCTGCTGAGAGGTTAGCTACATGCTAAAGTAACAGGGCCAGCTCTGGTTTTACCTCCTCCCTATTTTTACATGTCTCTTTCTATTCCCACATGTGCTTGGTGTTCCTTGCTCCTGTTGCTGCTCGTTAGGGAACTTCCTTCAACAGCATTGTCAGCCCTGTTTGAACCTTGTTGGTTTCCTTGCTCTTTGGTGTTCTGGAAAACACCGTCAGCAAGTGGTAAAATCCTGACAAATGGTAAAGCCTGAGTGCTCTTCTCTTGGTGGCTTGAGAAACATCTGAACAGCAGCAGAAGTCCTGGAGCTTCCCTGCCAGAAATTCTGGGAAACACGAGCGCTTTGTTTTCAGGCCAGGATATTTTTCTTGCCAATGATGAAGGTAGAACATTTCTTTGTTGGTTTGTTTTTAACTGGCAAACTTAGACTCTGCAGAATTGAGGAGCAATTGCCCAGAAAAGATGTATAATTGTTTAATTTGCTACATAGGTCTTCCAGATGTGTTGCCCTTTCCTTTAAATCTGCATTGAAAATGTAGTTTTCAGCTGCTTTGTCTCACTCTTTTTCAGGTAATTAGCAATTGCTTTCATTTTCTACAAAGGTGAGGAAAGAGGGCTGAGCAGGGACCCTTGAGTTGAGTAAATTCTCTCTGTGAGCCCAGAGCAGAGCTGAGGCTTTTCTGCTGTAACTACCTCTGCTTTGGGGTCAGCGTTTCATTCACAGCTTTGTTTTCTTCTCAGGGATGAGGCACTTCCACTTAGAGAAGTCATGTAATAGTTTAACACAAGTTAACAGAAAGGAATATAGAAAATACATTTTTGCATCGACTTATAATAACTAGTTGTAGCGAGCTACTAGTATCTGACATTCAATAACGCTGGGACAAAACTTACAGAGGCTGAAATCAGCAGTAATATATTTAAGATAACCAGTATATTTTGTTAACCACTATGACCTCTAAAGAAGGTTTTATTTGTGGGTGAAACTAAAAACTTTTTAGGAAGCTGAATTTGAAAAATGCACACACAGTGGACCCTGTGAAACCTAAGATATCTCTATATGGTTATTATAAATGTGTCATCTGTGGGTATGATAAAGGCCTATTATGCGCCTGTTATGAATTTTCTGTTTATAGTGCCACTTCCTCAGATGGCGCTTAGGTCTTTAAAGCTAATATGACTGAAATCAGTGCAACATTCCCAGTAGCACCTAGTGGAGCTGCTAGGCATGGTCTCTATACACAAGGATACTCAAGTAATGAGTTCCTGGAGCAATACATTTTTTTAAATATAACTTTCTTTCAGTTCTGAAATCAATCTACTTGATTGTAGATTGTAAAAAACAATTAATTTTTGTTAATAATTAACTAGTCCAGGGTTTTTATTGGTCAGGTTTTATTTCAGAACCATTCATTACAATAAATCGCACAGACTGTGCAAATGCACAGAATCAAAAATCTGCTATAGCTCTCCTTGCTGTAACACTAATGTTTAAGGTGTTTGGCTGATGCAGGGGAGTATATAACCTTACCAAGAGACAGCAAGCTTCCCTATGCATCCATTGGGAATGCTGGTTGTCTCAGAAATAGGGACTGACAAAACCCACTAATCTCTGGGCGGGTTTGAGCATTAATCTCTGGATCAGCCAGTTATCACCAAGCTGCCTCAAACCTGTCAATATGGATTGGCTGGAGGCTATCCACTGGAGACAGTGCTGTTTTATGTGGGTATGGGAGGTGGGAGAAGAATTGAAGTTGCCATGTCTTGCTTTCAAGGAGCTTCTTTTACCCTTTTTGGAATTTACTACCTAGAATTAGTCCTTATAGTAATCACCTATGCCTTTGAAAAGAAAAATTACATCATAATTGTGCAAAAGTCACTTCTGAGAAACAAAACCAACAATAACACACATAAACACACACCCCGAGGCTAAAAGGAATGCAGGGTTCTTTGCCTTGTACTTGAAGTCAAGAACACGCATCTGTATGAGTGGGGAAGGGGAAAGTTCAGAGTTGTGCTGGGCCTTGGTATCTTGAACTCATGTTCTGCTCTCTCATGTTCTGCTCTCTTAGGGGAGTCTTATTCCCTAGGCTGTAAATTATGGTAGTCATTGTAATTCACTGACAATATATTCAAATTCTGTGGTCCAGAGAAGAGCTGCTCTTCCTAAAAGTGCTCCTCATTCTTTACTGTTAGGGTGGTGAGGCACTGGAATGCGTTCCCCAGGGAGGTTGTGAATGCTCCATCCCTGGCAGTGTTCAGGACCAGGTTGGACAGAGCTTTGGGTGGCACAGTTTAGTGTGAGGTGTCCCTGCCTATGGCAGGGGGGTTGGAACTTGATGATCTTAAGGTCCTTTCCAACCCTAACTATTCTATGACTCTGTGATTTCAGTCACCACCCTGTTCCATGGACATTGCTACAGGCCACAAAGGTGAGATGTTTCCCAAGACTGGAGGCCCCAAAGGCAATCACTAGGCTCCTTGTGACTCACAAAGCTTCTATAATGGTCTTTCAAAAGGGCTTTATTTCAGTGATTCTAAAATTAACTTGGGATGTGGGTTTTAGATTACTTTGATTATGCTCATTGTGAAGCCTATTAAGTGGAAGTAGATGAAGAACACTGGGATTTACCACCTTGGTGGGTGAGTGGTTTTTTTTAATTGGAAATAAAAATTGCAGATACTCCTCCAAAACTCTGATTTGAAGTGCATCAGCTATTGATTGAAGTAGACAGAGAAGGGGCTGTCTGAGTGGCATGCTGCTCCTTTCTTCTTCCTCTACCAATTTCATTTTGAAGGAGGTGGCAGTTGGTGCTGTAGGTTCGAAAAAATAAATCTGATGGTGTTGCCAAGACCATGTGCTCTAGACTGAGTACCTTCATTCTCCATCTGCCTGCCCTGTTGATTATCTCCAGCATAGTGCAAGCACAAACCAGATGCTGATTCACCGAGCATTGTTAAAAAGTGGAATCTTTTTCTGTATGAACAATTGCAATCCTTGGGTGTCTGGGGAACTTTGATGTCAAAAATGGAGGTACCTCTAAAGTTGGTGACAGCTAGGCAGGTGGTCTGAGGATCTCAGTTCTGGACTTGTAAATCCTACTTTAATCCAGCTTCTAAATATAGAATCCTTTGTGGATTTGGGCTTAAGTGATTTTTAGAAGAAAGCACAGTTATACACCAAAATGGATTTTATATAACAAGGTTGTATAATTTTAATTATCAAATATTTGTTAGCTTGTATTAGAGGTCTGCAAGCACTGATTGATATACAGTAGAACTCTGTCTTGGAGCAGGTGTGAACTGGGTGGTGTATTGGGGTCCCTTTCAGTCTTACTTTCTGTAATTTACACTTAGAATAAAACATTAGCTGTTCTTCTCCTGACCTTCGAGGTAATGGTGATCAGTTTGGGGGGGTTTTAATAAGAAGTGTAGGCTAAAAATAAAGAAAATCTACTGATTATTGTTTGCAGTCTCTCAAATTTTGAAGTCAGAAAGTAAACCTTCAAATGTGTCACAGAATTCACCCGAAGAGTCTGTTTCACTCTTTACTCAGGAGACCTATCCCATTCTGATTTATATGCTAAGAAGTTATGCTAAGGTATATTCCTCTCTAGAGCAAAGCCACTGAGACCAGTTAAGTCCCCTGAATTAATGCTGGTCCAACTAAGAGTTGGCTCATTGACTTCTCTGGGACTGCATAAATGTGAATTGGGATATGTTTTGTTCATAGAAGTATAGGTGATGCCAGTATTTAAATACGCATGTAACTGGTTATCACAACAGTGTCAGGGCACTACATACAAGTTATTACTATACAATGAACGAAAATTGCCCTAACTGCACCTCTAATAAGGAGAAAACTTGCTATGTTTGCTTGCTCTTCTTTCTGTAATGTATAGTCTTTACTGAATGTTACTGACTTCATTTCCCTGAGCTGTGTTTCCCTCCATGTTTACTTACAATTCTATGAAAGAAACATGTGTATTTAGTAAACAGTGTTTCTCCACAGGTTCCTTAGAATAACAGAGAAAGTACAAAAATTTTGGTTACCTGGCCTAGGGTACCGTTGAAAGGTAAAGTGTTGCTAGTGGTCCAGTGAGGATTAATTAGATTGGAGCATTGCGTATTGGCCTTAACTGTGACACCGCTGCCTTGTGTTTGTCAGGTATTGTAAAATGGAAAGCCTTTAGCCTGGTCAGCACTTGGTTTGATAAAGAAAGGCACATTTGTGACTTAGTAGGTGTTTGAGTTAGCAGTGTTCCAGCATGGCATTTTGTCGTGGTTTAAACCCAGCCAAGCAGCTCGTTCACTCACTCAACCCCCCTTTCTTGTCCTCTCCTGCTTCCAGAGGGATGGGGAGGAGAATCAAAAGAATGCAACTCCCACAGGCTGAGGTAAGAACAGTTTAGTAACTAAGGTATAACACAAATCACTACTGCTACCACCAATAAAAACAATGATAAAGGAAATAACAAGGGAAGAGAATACAACACCTCACCAACCACTGACAGATAACTCACAACACCCCACCCCAACCGAGCACAAACCAAAATACCTTCTCCAACTCCCAGAGCACTAGCCCTTCCGGGTAACTCTCAGTTACATCCTGGGCATGACGTGCTATGGGATGGAATACCTCTTTGGTCAGTTTGGGTCAGGTGTCCTGTCTCTGCTTCCTCCCGGCTTCCCCTCCTCCCTGGCAGAGCATGAGGCTCACAAAGTCCTTGGTCGGAGTAAAACATTTGAGCAGTAACCAAAAACATTCCTGTTATCAGTTTTCTTCCCAACTGAAAGTCAAAACACAGCTGCACCAGCTACTATGAAGGAAAAAAATGACTGCTATTGCTAAACCCAGGACACATTTGGGTCATTGGAGGTCTGCTGCTTATCTCCAATATGGTAAAAACTTGTCTGTCATCAGTTTAGTTGCTAGAAATTCAAGCCAGTTTTTAAAGTTTGTTGTCCTAAAATGGTGTATTTAGAGAAGTGATTAAAAATGAGATCACACACAAAAATACACAGATTTTAAAACTGGGAGTTAGGTATCACACTTTGTATGCCAGAGAGCTAACCTAAGTGAGTTGATGTGAGGTACGCTTTTGCTATGGTTTTCTGTCTTGTGTAGTGCAAGATCAAGCCCATGAAGAGCACTCTAAAATCTTTAGGATCCATTTATTAGAGATGAATTCTTGAGATATGCTGAATATTACTGCCTTCCTTTCTAATTGACTATAAAAAGTAATTGAATTATTTAAAAGAAGAACCATTTTTCTCCTACAGTGGAATTCAAATAGTTAAATATTCATCCCATCTCTCTGTGGTGGTTTGACCCTGAATGGGTACCAGGTGCCCACCAAAGTTTCTCTATCATCCCCCCTCCTTAACTGTATAGGGGAGAGAAAATATAATGACAGGTGCTTCAGTCAAGATAAGGACAGGGAGAAACCACTCACCAATTACCATCACAAGCAAACCAGACTCAACTTATAAAATATTAATTTAATTGATTGCCAATCAAGCCAGAGTAGGATAATGAGAAAAATGAACCCCAAATCTCAAAACACTTCCCCTCACCTCTCCCTTATTCATAGGCTTAACTTTATTTCCAGTTTCTGTCACACTTCAAGAGTGATGCAGGGGAATGGGGAATAGGGGTTTTGGTCAGTTCATCACATGTTGTTTCTTGTGATCCCTCCTCCTCAGGGGAAGGATTTCTCACACTTACCCTACTCCAGCCTGGGGTTGTTCCCACTGGAGACAATCTTCCAAAAATTTCTTCAATGTGAGTTTTTCCCATAGGCTAATGTTCATTATGAGCTGTTCCAGCATGTGTCTCTTCCATGGGGTGCATCCTTCAGGAACAGACTGCTCCAGCACATGGGCTTCTCATGTGGTCACAAGTCCTGACAGCAAACCTGCTCCAGCATGGGCTCCTCTCTCCATGGGGCCACAGGTACTGCCAGGAGCCTGCTCCAGCACAGGCTTCCCATGGGATCATAGAATCATAGAACAGTCAGGGTTGGAAAGGAGCTTAAGATCATCTAGTTCCAACCACCCTGCCATAAGCAGGGACACCTCACACTAAACCATGTCACCCAAGGCTTCATCCAACCTGGCCTTGAACACTGCCAGGGAACAACTTCCCTGGGCAACCCATTCCAGCATCTCACCACCCTCACAGGAAAGAATTTCTTCCTTATATCCAATCTAAACCTCTCCTGTTTAAGTTTGAACCCATTCCCCCTTGTCCTGTCACTACAGTCCTTCATGAAGAGCCCCTCCCCAGCATCCCTATAGGCCCCCTTCAAATACTGTAAGGCTGCTATGAGATCTCCATGCAGCTTTCTCTTCCCCAGGCTGCAGCTCTTTAGTGCAGCCCCTGTTCTGATCAGACTGAGAAAAAGTTTTCTGCAGAGTGAAGAAGCAAATATATATCAGCAGTTGAGGTTATGCCAGAGGACTTGACAGGAACCCCCTAAGGAGTTGCAAGTCCCCAGTGACAAAGCATTGATTCATTACCCCTTGTCCTGTCACTACAGTCCCTAATGAAGAGCCCCTCCCCAGCATCCCTATAGGCCCCCTTCAGATACTGGAAGGCTGCTAGGAGGTCTCCATGCAGCCTTCTCTTCTCCGGGCTCAACAGCTCCAACTCTCTCAGCCTGTCTCCGTATGGGAGATGCTCACAATCTCCTCATGGGCATCCCCCTGCTCTGGTGTGGGTCCTCCTTGGCTGCAGGAGGACAGCCTGCCTCACTATGGTCTGCACCAGGGGAATGTTTGTTCTGGTGCCTGGAACATATTCTGCCCCTCCTTCTTCACTGACCTTGGTATCTGCAAAGCTGTTTCTCTCAGATTTTCACACTCCTGTCTCCTCTGCAATTGCTGTTGAACAGTAACTTTTTCCCCCTTCTTAAATATATTATCCTAAAAGTGCTACCACCATTGCTGACGGGCTTAGCCTTGGCCAGCAGTGGGTTCATCTTGGATCTGACTGACATTGGCTTTATAGGATGTGGGAGAAGCTCCTGGCATCTTCTCGTATAAGCTGCTCATGTAGCCCTCTCCAGCTACAACAACCTTACCATGCAAACCTAGTACACTCTTTTCACCCAGACTTGCCTTATATCTTTTCCCCCATGTGTTTCTGAAATATCCAGCCTTTTTTTGTTATGTTTTGGGGTTTTTGTTTGTTTTTGTTGTTTTGGTTTGGTTGGGTTCTTTTTATATAGCCTAATATTAAAATGCTGTCTGCCTGAAGGCATGTTTACTCAATTCTATCCAAAGATTTGAATTCCTTCCAAACTTTGATTTAACAAAGAGTGATGCTATGATGGCAAATCCATCATGGGGAGAGTGGAAATGGGAATTTTGCAAGCTGCATTACTAGCTAAGCACTGCTAATAGAGGTGAAAGCAAGCTCTATTAAGACTTTGAAGCTGATTTTCTGCAGTTGCAATGAAATCCCTTTGGGTAGTGCACTCCTTCTTTTCCAAAGCGCTGCATTATTTTGTGAATGGGCAAAGAATGCAGTAACTAGGTGGATTTTACTTATGGCATGTCATGCTTGAACAGACACAAGCCAACTGATGAAACTGCAAAATTTTACATGCCAACTTTAAAGGAATGAGACTGCCTCCTAAATGGTATTTCTGTGATTTATGAGTTCATTTTCTAGCTAGAAGCCAGAGCTTCAATCCACACCCCCCTCACCCTCACCCTCATTTTTGTTGTTAATCTGTCTTGATGTTGATTGCAAGTGCTGGCGTGCTCTTCTCAGGACACTTACTGTTCTACCTTGTACTTGCTGGATAACAATTGTAATTAAAGGTGAGTACGATGCCTTTCCTTCTCAAGCAAATTGTATCCACTTCCCAAGATTGTATTTTTTCTCTTACCTGGTCACAAAAATTGTGCTGGAAATGTTGTGGTGTTCTTGGATAGAAAAGCTAGCAGGAGCCTGAGAAGTTTGAGTAGGGGAATAGATTTATTAGATCATCCATAGAGTATCTTGCCAATGCAAGATAGTGCTCTATTCATTTTCACATACTTTGCTTCATCTAATTTTAGAAGCACCCAGTAGATGGGACTTCCACCATCACTGTTGAGAGACTGTAAGAGGTTAATACATCTCTCAAAGAAGTTTTTCAGGATGTTCAGTGTAAATTATTTCACAGATGAAATATACTTCGCTGTCAGGGAGCAGCCTAAATTTTCACTTTCTTAATTTCATCCCATTACTCCTCGTTATATCCCTTGTACCAACCTAAATAATTCATCACCTTTCTTAATGTTTATACCATTCAAATATTTATAGGCAGTTATCACGTCTCCTTTTAGTTAGAGCTTAGCTGAGCTGTTCGTATTTAGACCTTTTAATCTTTCTTCATAAGCAAATCCTTTTACACGAGATAGAGGGTCTGATCCTCAAAGGTATGTAGGTGCCTGTCATTGACTTCAGTGGAATTCTGGCCTAGATATTACTACCATTAGGCAGCAGGGTTTTTCTCTTCTCTGAATTACTACTAATTTGTCAGTATTAGACACTGGGGAGTACAGAACTGGATATGATATTCCATAAGCATCTTGGCCAGTGTTCTGTGTTTTGCTGTGTTGTATATCACATCATTATGTGCATCTCCCAGATTGTATTGCACTTCTTGCTAGTGTACAGCATTGAAAATTTGTTTCTCAGGTAGTGTTCAGTGTTATACTTACCTTACCTTTGGACTTCTGAATTTGAGATTTCTTACTAGTGAATGTTTGGCATGAGATTCTTAATTCCAAAGATGTACCATCTATTTTCAGACTTTGCATCCCCTTATAATATAGAATCATAGAATATTTAGGGTTGGAAAGGACCTTAAGATCATCTAATTCCAACCACCCTGCCATGGGCAGGGACACCTCTCACTAAACCATGCCACCCAAGGCTTCGTCCAACCTGGCCTTGAACATTGCCAGGGATGGAGCATTCACAACTTCCCTGGCCAACCCATTCCAGTGCCTCACCACCCTCACAGGAAAGAATTTCTTCCTTATATCCAATCTAAACCTCTCCTGTTTAAGTTTGAACCCATTCCCCCTTGTTCTGTCACTACAGTCCCTAATGATGACTCTCTCTTCATTAGAATTTGCAAGACCTCCCAGTCTGCTATTCTCTCTGTGTGTATATATATTTCTTATGTATATATATAAAAAAGTACTTACTTCCCATAGCCTGAACGTAGATGAAAATTGAGAGGCTCTACTGAACACTAATCTGTATATCACTACACCTTATGTTTTTCCAACTTAATATGGTAGCATTTATCACTACTTTTTGTTGACGAATTTTATTTTATTTTTCAACCAATTTATTGTCAATATAGCTATGCTCATATTCAAGTCAATTTGAATTAAGTTTGTAAGGCAGAATCTTTATATCAAACTCCATACTAGAATCCAGCTGCAGTAAATCTGGTGTGGTATGTATTTCATTGTTGTCAGTGGCCTTTTAGGTCTTTCAAGTATGAATTTTTGTTTAAATCTTCCATTTTTAGCTTGTGCAGAATCAATTATGACTGGTTGTTATGGTTTTTGGGGTACCTCCACTTGAAAAAGTCTATATTTTCAGTCAAAAATGGATATAGTTATCCAATGTTTAGGTTCAGGTTAGACTGAAATTTTGTGAAATGAAGTGTGAATTTCTACCATCTCAGAAAGTTTGGATGCACAGGCCTAACTGTGGAAGCAGTCAGAGCTGGACCATCAGCATACCAGTGCAGTGGCTATATTTTTGTGGACATGTTAAGAAACATTTTTTTTTTCCTTAAAGAAACAGATCAAACACCCCCCACCCAACCAATTTTACCAATTTTTAGTCTTTTTTATCTACAGTAAGGAAATAATTACAAGAAATATTTTGAATTTAAAATCAAGTCCTATGTAAATAAGTAAAAGAAATACTTCTTTGTGTGTGTGTAAAACTCAAACTAATAAGCAGATTTAATTGAACTTTAGAGAGACTTGTTGGATACATCACAGCTTTTTCTAAGTAAAGGGCTTTGACACAGCTCTACTTCCATTTTGCATCTGGCAAACCTAAAATCATGTCCTGGGACTTGATACTTCCATTTTAGGTGCCACAGTCCTGATGCAGAGTGATGCTGCCTCACAGTCTGTATAGCACCCATAAGTTGACAAACTGAACCATTTCTCCTTTGCTTGTTTTTCTTTTAGCATTTGGGTGGTGGATTGGGATTTTTGTCTGAAAGGGCTTGATGCTTGTCAACTCTACAAGAAAACAATACAGACGTCAAAATATAACACTGTAGTAACACCAAATTTGAATCAGTTTCCTCAGGCTGACTAAACTTTTTTGTGCAATTTTGCTATATGACCTTATTTTTTTGCAGGGAGCACATTTCTCTGTTAAATTTTAGTATTCACTACACTGCATTTACCATCTTTCATATCTCACTATTTCATATTTGCTTGTTCAAAATCTTATGATACAGATTGTCAACTACAGCAAAAGTGTTTAGCTGAAGACTGATTTAGATCTACAGAGCTGCTGTGCACTGAGTCTTCTACTTCACTGCCTTCCAAAGGTGTAGGATTTAGGCTTTAGCCTTGCAAAGCTGGCTTGGTTTTACTTTATTTTATTTTTTCTAGCACAACATGAATTCACCTTTTCTTACCTTATTTCAATTACTGTTCAAAAAAGTATAGGCATAAGTGATGTAACTATGCATATGTATGTCCTACTAATGACAACCATACTCTGCCTTTTTGTTTGTGACCAGTGCCATGTGAAGGACTTTTTAAAGTTACAGTATCAAAAGAAAGCTTTACATAGATAGTATAAACCATGCTCTTCCTGACAGTGCTGGCCAATATAGCTTTCCTGGGAAATGCTTTTAGGTGTAGGCAAGGCAATTCTGTGTGACCTTTAGCTGAATCAAAGCGAACAATACAGAAAGCAAAACTCAGATGCTTCTATGAGAGGGAGAGAGCTTAGCTGGTCTGCCGGCTGACTTGAACCAAAGAAGGATCATTCACATCTGGGAAAGGAGGAATTTTTTTTCTTAAAGCAGAAAGCAAAATGAACAGGAAGGAAATGCCACCTCCTAAAAATGGTGTACTGCTGCTTAACATGTCATTTTACATCTTTACAAATGCGCTATGCTGGAGAATCAGGTTCATAGTGTTCCTTTGACAATGAGTTAAGGAAATACCAACCGAGCAAAAGTGCTCAGGAGTTGAAGGAAAAAGGCAGGTATTGCACTCACTGTTACAACTTAAATAATCACTAAGATAAATTTATTGCAAAACCCAGTTTATTTCAATGTTCTGTGAAAAGTAGTATAACTTTCCAATATGTTATTCATAGAATTATAAAATCATAGAATAGTTAGGGTTGGAAAGGAGCTTAAGATCATCTAGTTCCAATCACCCTGCCATAAGCAGGGACACCTCACACTAAACCATGCCACCCAAGGCTTCATCCAACCNCAGAAAGCTTCTTTATTTCCTGGGGTGCCCACCCTGACACCAGCTGAAACAACCTCTCCAGCGAGTTTCTTCTCCAGGTGAGGGCCCTGAACCTCACATCGGCAGCAATAGTGCAAAGTGACCTCCTCTTCCTTTCTCCCCTTTTTGCTTTGGTGTCAGAGTTCACTGAACTTTTTGGTTTTAGTTTATCAGATTTCACAAGTACAAAGATAACTGCATAAACCAACTGCTTTTGGTCAAGCTGTTAATAACAGTCAGGATTTGTACACTGTGCTCAAGTGTGCTCCTTATCCTTTAGGGCAGCTGAATGAATTGATTGGGTAGTTTCCCCCTTGCTTTTAAGGAATGCTTCCATCTGAATATCTTTGTGCCTTCTAATCACAAAGAAGGTTTGCTTTTGTTTTTCTTCCCAAGAAATCAACCTGGAGGTTCTCTCAGAAGGCTCTGGCTTCACTTTAAGTCCACAGAGAGAGAAGCACCTTGAGGATTTCCTTCTGCACGTTTTTAGGTGTTAACTTTTCCACGTGCTAGAGGAGAACTGAGAAAACGGGAGCAGAAAACATCCTCTGTGTGCTTTGCTGGATATTATCATCCCGTGTTTTGTAAACAGCAGAGCGGAGAGGTCCTGCAGGTTTTTATGTTTTCAGCTCTATGGCCTGCAGCCCTTCTCGCTCCTGGTGCTTAACACTAAGATTTCGTGGCCTAAGAAGTTATTTGAAAGCTTCAAAGCAAAGGTGTTCTTCAAGCACTCAAATTTGTCTCTTCCATAGAAGCTGTGAATGCTCCATCCCTGGTGGTGTTCAAGGCCAGGTTGGATGAAGCCTTGTGTGTCATGGTTTAGTGTGGGGTATTTGTGCCCATGGCAGGGGGGTTGGAACTAGATGGTCTTCAGGTCCTTTCCAAACCTAACGATTCTATGATTCTATGGAAGCTAGGGAGCTTGCTCTTGGAGGGGGGAGGTGAACACACACCCCAGACTTGCTTGCCATGCATACTTGTGTGAGGTCAGTAAGCTTCCAAATGGCACAAACATGGTACATATTCTTCAAATAAATGTCTTTTATCTTGAGTCAGCCTTAACACATGGAGAATACCCTTTGTTTTTCTTGTTGCTTCAAAGGAAAGCATGAGAGTTGTCACCCAGTCATCTATGGGGAGAAACATGGATAGGAACCAGTACCAGCACTGGGACACTGCCAGTGTTTCCCAGCCTTTTGGAAAGGGTTGGTTCACTTGCTTCTTGTCAGAGCATGCATTGGTATGCACATATGACATGGTCTGCTGCAAAACAGAACTTCCTGCTGATACAGATAGGAGTCTTCAAACTGCTCTGCAAGGGATTTAAAAGCAGAACAGTTGTCAGAACCCGTGCTCTCCAGGTAAAAGAAAACACTCTTTGCATTTTCTTACAGTCATGGAACTTGCAGCTCCAGGCAGAAAAAGGCCAAATGGAGCAATAGTTCCAGAAAACTGGTTCCTGCTTCCTCTAACCCTTGTAATTCAATTTCTATTTATGCTGTTACATGAATTTAAAGCTGGCCCTGGAAGTGGGAGAGAGCTAGCACAGGATGAATTATCCACCCAGCAGAAATTTCCACTTGTGAACGCCTTTCCTCTAATCCCTTTTTGTTTTGGAAAGTTAAGAAAGCAAAGGGAAAACAGAGCCAGACAACTTCTCACATACCAGAATGCGGTCAGCAAGGGCCAGGAAGAGTCAGGTTCAACTTGTCAGATGGCCCTTAGCTTGTATTTTTACCTTTACCTTGTATTGTACCTGTGCAATGATCCTTTCGCTTCTCCTCCTCAGTCTGGAGCAAAAGATTGCAAAGGAGTGGATAAATTACAAACATTGATGTATTAAGTGTTTGAGACCTGTGGATAGGAGGGTTGGGGATTTTTTTACACTACTAAGATCTCTTTGAAATGCCTCAGATGACAAGGGTATGCAGGCTTTTTGAAGACTTAGCAAAGCCTTAAGTGAGGCTATGACTTTAGGATGCCTATTTCCTCCTTTGATGTGTTTTTTAGTGTATGGTTTGGCTTGAGGACTGCACAGTGACTAGTCTTGTGATGAACTGCAAGATCCTGTGCACGTAAAGGTGGAACTGTTCCATTTTAAAGAGATGGCCACTTATTTCATGGCAGCTACAAGTATGGACAAAACAACCCTGGATGTGTATGAGGGGAGATGAGTATAACTCAGAAGAATTTTCTACTTGGAAAATTACGTGTTTCAAAACCTCAAGCTGTCAACAGTGCTGCAGCATTCCTGAATCCTTACCTTCCTCTTCCACATAGCCACCGTGTCTGTGCTCTTACTTTATACACTGTTTCTGTAAAGCAACAGTGTGCATGCTACCCAGTGGTGAGTGATGCTTGCCAGGACCAGGGCTTTGTGCCATAGTTCTTTTATTTGACTTACTTTTAGAGTGCATTACCTACTTTGCAGGTTTATACAGTACTTAGCATTGAGAGTACTTGGACCCTCAGTGCCTTCAAAGCAAGTGTCAGGTCTGCAGCTTTTCCAGTGTTGCCTTGTGGTTTGCATAACTCTGTATCGACAGTGAAGGACCGTGATCAAAACTCAGCATGACATGGAGGAAGGGAGGACCACAAGGAAGCCTTTGCAAACACCATCATTAGGGTACTCCTGAATTAACTTCTCACCTGCCAGCATTTTTAGAACTAACAGAAAACTGACCTGTTTAAAGAATTTCAGGAAAAATTGGCAAAGGTATTCCCTGGTTAGGTAATACACATGCTTTAGATGAAAGCCCTTCAAGTGGCTGAACAGAGGAATCCACCCAAGTTCAACCTACCTTCTGGCACAGGAACAAGCGCAATTCATACCAGCCCTCGGCCATGCCCCTGACAGCTAACGTACACCTCACGGTTTGCTCTTGTATGGCTTGCTTCCCTCTACTAAACTAAATATTACATCAGTCCTTCTGGGCGACAGAATTAACATGCTGCTAATGTTGATTGAGAGTGTTGCTGCACTGGGTAGCAGCTTGACCCTCTGGAGATGGCCGCTCTTGCATGCCTTTTTGCAGGCATCTTTCACAGATGCCCATAGTTTAGCTTCCGGATACCCACATCTTGCTTTTCTGCTGGAGGTAAATTTCCTGGTCCCCACAGAGATTGTCTTGGGCTGCTGTTGTAGTTTCTCATTTTTCACCTTTCTGCAATGTAGCTAGAAGAGTCCTTGCTACTCATCAGCATGGATTTTAAAACTAGAAGTTTGGAAGTTGAAGTATCTGTAATTGCACATAGGAGAGACTTAGACAATCAGATACAGAAGCAGCTGAACTGTCTTTCAGTATCCAAATAGTATGCTTTTTTCAGGCTATCAGGCATGCTTTTTTACTTCTTTGATTAAAGAAGTAAAGTGCATTTAAATAGACCCTACTGAGAAAGGGGTTTATGCCTATAAACTGCTTGATTTAAAGAGATCCCTTTTCTTTCTTCTCCTCTTCTGAGCATACAAGCCCAGTGACTTTGAGCACTAATGCAGCATCTTGTGGCTTGTTGAAACTGAGCTGTAATATGAAAACACTAATTTATTGTGCCAGCAATTGCAAAACAGTTTCCACTATTGGTGTGTACTTCTTCCTCTGGCCTTTATTTTTTAACTCCTCCTTTCATAATCTTGAGCTTGGCACATCCAGTCCTACCTGTAGTTGAACAGGGCAGGCCTTGTACATTTAAAGCTATCTGAAGTAAGTTTTATGGTAGCAGATTTCCCTGTTATCAATTATTGCTGCAAAACCCCTCCAGATTGGGAGCGATAAGCTGGCCACTATCTGTCTGTCATATAGTCATATACATATACAGCTCAAGTGCTGCTAGGCTTTGCTTACTTTGTTCAAGTGTTGGCAGCCTGCTGCTGAAAGAGTGAGATAGCGCTGTGGCTCTGGAAATAATCTCATTTGTTCCTTTCTCCTAGCACAGACTTTGAAGGATGAAAGGTTATTGATGATTCAAACTGTATCTTAAGGAAAGAAAGAAGTGTTCCTTGAGACGACAGCTTCCGAGTTGCTGCAGTGGTGTGTGTGGATTAATAATTTTGGTGTAGCTTCGCTTAGAAAACAGGTCAATAGCTGACTTCTCTCCAATTATTGATCCTGAGGAGTTGAATAAGACTAGGTGTTGGCTTGAGGCAACCTGAACGGGGTCTTTATCATTTCTAAGTGAGTGACTGAATGAGCCAAGGTGTTGGATTAGGCTTGTCAATAAAACAGCTCTTTCTCTTGAGGCTCAGAGGGATGCTTGCACACTACACCGCTTCATGCTCACTCAGTTCTTGGTGTTGAGAGTTTTCCATCTCCCAGGTCCTATTGGTGTCAAACTGGTATTAGGAAAACCTCCTGCTTGAAGTTGCAGCTGCACTCGGATGCTTTTCTTCTGTGCCTGCAGCCCAGGACAGCGTTTAGTCTTGATGCTTCCTACTGATCCAGCACCAGCTGCTACCTTCCCCTGACTCCCAGTGACTGCAGTTCTTAATCCTTTAAGCCCCTCTGTCCTGTATCTCATTAAAAGACCAGTGCTGTCCAGGGGATGGGACAGCATTTGAAATGGGTCAGTTCTTTGAACTAGGGGGGAATACTTGTGTAAATAAATCTACTCTTTACATGATCCTTTTAGGGGCTTCTGATTAGATTTATTTACAGGCTGTCTGTTCAAACTCTTCTTGCCCTATAGTAGACCCCTTGTATGCATTTCTGTTAAGCAGAGCTTTGTTCTTGAGGAGCTACCTGTCTTGTGTTTGCATGTAAGCTAGCCCTTAAGAGCTCCTTTGAAAGCAGGCGTTATAAAAGGCATCTGCAAACAAAGGCAGGTTATTACTCTATGACTTGATGGGGATATTCAAGAGTTGTCACATACGCAACTAGGACTAATAGGCTTTTAAACACTTTTCTGGTTCTTTTGGAGCAAGGACTGTAATGTTAACTAAGTATAGAAATTAAAAATAACTACTGCTACATGGTATTTGCATGCAGTAAATAGTTCAGCTGTTCTTGTAAGTGGGGGTGTGACATGGAGGAAAAGGAAGGGTGGAAACCTGGATATTCTTGTGTCACCTGTGATATGAGAAAAGTCTCTACTTCATTTAGAGGAGATGAGGGAACAGGGGGAAGTAACTAGTGGGTGTATGTCAGTAGGACAATTAGCATTTCCATCAAGCCAGTGCCAGTTGGCTCTACAATTAATCGAATACAGCTCGTTCCTCCCTTCCCACTCCTCCCCCTTGGCTTTTGCTCTGTTTCTCCAGGGTTTGCTTCTGTGACTTTCCCATACTTTTCTGAGCTTCTACAGTCTTTGCTGAAGTGATGTTGTAAAGCCCCCTGCAATCCCACTGCCACTGAATTCACAACCAGCTGTAGGTTCTTGGTTACCTCTTGCATTTCACTATTCCCACTCCAGCTTGTACTTCACCATGCTTGAGCTTGTGCCAGATGTCAGGACAGGCAGAGGAGGCACAAAGCCTTGCCAGGATATGGTGGCTGAGCATCACTGCAGCTGGTCGTACATCTTGGTTTGCTTGCCTTACAGGGGCTTGATGGAACATGAGCAGCATTGGTATGCCAGGCATAGGCAGTTCCTTACTGGACTTAGTTAAGGTACAGGGACTCTCTTTGTACAAGAGCCTCAAGTGGAACCTTCTGTGCTGCTGCACCTCTTGATGAAGAACTTGCTAGTGAGCAGAGAGAGGATTTTCTGTGAAACTGAACATGCAGAGCTTAAATAGCCTCCTCTTGCTGAGCCTAATCTAAGTACCACATGGAATAAAAACTAGAGCAAAGCTTGGACAAATTCCATCATATTGTTGCCGTGCTTGCTGTTGACATGTCCTTTTCACCACGCTTCTCTGTTCGCTAGCTGGATTGCATGAGTGAAATCCTGCATGCAGGGTTGCCACCACTTTGGTAAGGACTGCAACACTTCCCAACTTGTCAGCCAAGCTGATCAAGCAGTAATGCTTTTTTCCCAACCCTGAAGTTACTCTGTGAAGTTGCCTCCTGTCTGTTCAACCTTGTTCATTACCTGATGGATGGCTTTCCCTTGACTATATGGCAAAGATAAAGTTTTGCCAGGCAGGGGCAGCACCCTAGTAAGAGTCTGTCCCTTCTGCTTCTCAGCACAAACATGCTTCCTGACCACTTACAGCTTCGAGGAACAGCATTTCATCTTCTGATCATCAGTATAGAGGTCCCACTACTTAGGTCATCTCACTTCTGCTCATTTTACTTACATGAGTTGCAATACAAAGCTGTAGTCCTTGAAGGAGAAGTGCCTTTTGATAGGTATAAGGAGAGACTGTGAAAATTACTTCTGAAGCTTATTTTGTTGACGTATCTTTCACATCTAATATTTGTCTTGATCATGGAGCAGAGATGGCAGTTTTATTAAAACATTAAGCTTGTAATATTCATGAAGAGTCACTAAAAGTTTCGAGCTGAGGAATTTCAGTACTGAACCTAAGAGTAACAAAGGTGCCTTACTAAAGCAGGTTTGGTTTTAGATGCATGACTGATGTGGTTCAAGAAAAGCCCCTTGCTGTGTTCTGTAATGCATTAGCAGATAGAAGAGTGCAAGCCAAAGTATTTTTCTAACAGCATTACAGGAGTAAGTTGTACTTGTGGACTTCATTGTTTGCTAGCTCCCTGGTGCCAACCTTCAAACTTTAATTGGTACTCCTTAATCCTCAGTTCAAACGTTATCCTTTGCCTTGTGATTTACTTCCACTTGCTGTTTAAGTATTCTCTGGTGGTAGGATGCTTGTATCTAAGCAGTCGCTATTTACCCGCTTTGATTACACTTTC
Organism: Agapornis roseicollis; assembly: GCA_002631895.1. Taxonomy (NCBI): domain Eukaryota; kingdom Metazoa; phylum Chordata; class Aves; order Psittaciformes; family Psittacidae; genus Agapornis; species Agapornis roseicollis. The sequence goes on along the minus strand of NDXB01020055.1, from coordinate 2,259 downwards.
CTCAAAGATTGTTGGTAATCTCAGTATTGGGAAATGACAGTAGGAAACTGCTTATGTTCTCTTCTTAATAAAAGAAAACAAACCATGATGAGGCATTTTTCTTTGTTTCACTGATGATCTCTATTCCCAGTCAGGTTACTTGGAATAAGAAATTGAAAGGAGACAGTACCTTTGTTGGCAGACTCACAGCGTGTGTTAAACTCTTGGTAGAGACAACATATGCAGAGGTGGTTGAACGTGTTCCTGCAGCAAAGCACAATGTAGAAAACTCAGATCCAAGCAAGAGACTGTCAGAATTCCCTATGCATATTTTCTTTCTTGTATATATACACTAAATACTCTATGATATACTAGTTTACCTTACATTAACACGTATATACACATCCTAGTATTAGTCTTAAATCCCTTTAACAATCAACTTTATTTTCTTGAACTTCATTGCCCCAAAGTACTCCAAGTCAGTTTTGTATTTGTGAGTATTGGCTGTACTTTCCCTTCTCATTTGGGGAGCCAAAATGGAGAGACTTTTGTCATGAACTCGAAAACAGAGCACACTTATTACAGAGGAGCAGCCTTTCTCTCCTCCCTTTGCAACCATTTAGGCCTGTGTACAAAATGCATAGAGAGAAAAGGCTCTGTTTTCCAGCTTGTGGTCCAACTTTCCAACGTTAAGTAACATGTGCCTGTGTATATACATGGGCACGCACATGCTCTGGCCTCGTCAGCCAGCAGGATTTTTAATTCCTGGGAGGGATCACCATATGGAAGCGGATGGACAGTAAGCTGTTACTGCACAGGGGAAGGAGGAATGATTCAGGGCAGTCTGCTGGATGGGTTTCAAAATGCTTTGGCAGTTTGACTCATCTATATACAGAGGCTAGGGAAAAAAAAACACAAAGCATGTCACTCTGCTGGAGGCAAGGACTTTGAGTTGTGCCAACACATCCATGAACTGGAGCAGGATGAAGTTGCAGCTCTTTTCTATTTGCTTCCTTGTTAGAAACAGACAATTCATTTATGCATTGAGGTATGGAAGAACTTAAGTGGAGCAACACGTTACAGTCACTGTAATTTAAGAACTGTGTCTTGTACCTCCCTAGGGAAGGGACTGGTCATTATTTTGCAGCAGCTTTGACCTATCCAGCTTTGCAGCCCTCCTGCAACACAGATGCCAGATAATCTGGACAGCTCTGAGCAGGCTTTCTCTTCCCATTGAACATACGTTAATCCTTCTGCTTGATGGGGGATATTTGCCTTTGGAAGAGGACATCTGACTTTATTAAAAATGATAGTGATGCATTTAATCTCTCACAACAACCCTGAGATAGTTACTTTGGTGTGTTTGGGTGTGCTGTGTAATGGAAGAGATTTATTCTGTTCACAGCTGCTGTTGATTTCCCCCACCCATACAAGAAAAATTACACTATGAGTTAAGAAATTCCCTAATCCTTAGCATGGTGTCCTTTCTTCTCTTGTCGTGTGGGTGCAATTCGTAAGGCTGCTCTCAGCGTCTCCCTAAGAAAACTCACAGTTTATATTTCATATCGCTAACTGCATCCTCCCTATTTCACCTTCTCCATGCGTGTATAACTTGAGATCTTCTTAGATAGGTAAGCACAAACGAGCAGTGCTCTTTTCTGTTGTTACCTGGTTGTCTGAAACTCCCAAGTATGCAGAAGCTTCTGTTGTTTGTAGCCCCAGAAAAATGAGTCTTCAGAGTAAAAGCCTGTGGTACAGCCTGATCCCTCAAAACTTCCTTCTTTAACACTTTTTACCCATTCAGTAGCTACATTATTATTCTGGGGGGGAGGTGAGGGGGTCTTTAATTACCAGTGTGCCCTATACACAAAACCCAGCAAATACAGCAGCATATAAAAACAAGCTTGTAAAAAACCAGCCACAAACCTCCTGCTTGCAACTCTTCCAAACCAAATACTCTCTCCCTAACCCTTTTGATATACAGCTGAACTAGAGCTGCTTAAGTTCACCTGGGATCATACTTAGGGTTTCAGCTGAGTAACCCTGTGATGTCAGGATGGACTTGGAGCCAAGGACTTGGTGCATAAGCATGCCATTGTTAGGAATGCTCAGATCTCCAAGTTTGTGCAGAACTTACTTTCTTACTAATGCACTGATGTTCTCATATTCAGGTTTCCTTTAATTTCCACAGTATTAGGCTCATACTATTTAAGTTTACATAGAATCATAGAATAGTTCGGGTTGGAAGGGACCTTAAGATCATCCAGTTCCAACCCCCTG
>NDXB01020048.1:10514-23681 GCA_002631895.1 Agapornis roseicollis | reverse complement strand
TCATATTGTAAGATTAAGCTTTTTTAGGTTTTTGTTTTTTTTTTTTTTTTTTTTTTTTTTTTATCCTCTAGAAATTAATAGATTGTTATAGAATTTTATAAGACTCTTTCAAGTCCTGCAAAATGTTAAAAACTGTAACATTTTCTGTGGAACCCTGTACATTGGCTTTGTTGTGTTTTTGCCTTCATTGTTAGAAGACAGTTAAACAGATCAATCGCTAAGGTCATACAGCTCTGTGTTTAGGGCACATGCATGGTTTCATGCCTAACAATGCCATACTCTGTAAAATCATTAAAGTTTCTAGGTTTTGCAAGCCGTGTTGCCAAAATGTTCATATAGTTTTGTGTGCAAATGGCCATGTTGATTGCTTTTCAAGACAAAACTGAAGTGATTTGAAATGCATGCACTTCAAGAGTGAATTTTGGGAGTAGAAAGAAGGTTGTTTTTAATTCCATGAAAAGCAACATAAAAACAGGTGTATATATTCTGAATTTATATAAAGCTTCAAAAGAAATTGTACCTTTAATCCCAGTCTTCAGGAATTACAGTACTACCTGAAAAATCTTCTGGTTTTTTATTTGTCTTCATGAGCTTTTAGGATTTTTTTAATAGGGTGTTCCTAATTAGATGCTGATTATAAGAAGCAATAGAATTTAGGAATAAAAGGCAATCACAGCTTTGGAAAGAAGGAAGAAAATTTATATCATGCAGAGAACAAAAGCCTTTGCAGATTACCTGAGATTACCTCTGAGCTAATTTTTTGGTGGAATAGAGTGGGTTTTGTATGAAATTTGGTGGGAGAGGAACGAATTGTGTAAAACTTCCAAGAGACATTTTTAAGTAAACAATTTTACATGCTTAGTAGCTGTTAAACTATGTCCACTGTTAAATGGACTGTTAAAGGGAAGTGAAGCAGGTTTTTTTGAAACAATATACATAATGGCAACACTTTGGTGATTTATTCTGCTGAGCTACTGCCTCTTTCTGTTTCAAAACTTTTAGCAAATATTTCCTGTAGTCTTAGCTTTTCATTCTGACAAAGATGATAGAAATCCAGGAGATTTTTTCATGTAAAATAGATTTTTCAGCGGATGAATTGGGATAGCATCAGTCTTTTAGCATGTGTCAACACAAGGAGCAGCTGGTAACTGCTCTTAGAGGAAATCTGAGGACAAAATGATGCTTAGTTTCCTGCCTTGCTCTTCTTTTGGGCAAGGGAAGATCAGGAAAGAAAAGGAAACTAGTAAAGTGCTTCAAAGAGGGAATCTCATTTCCTGCCTTGTGCCTGTTCTGCTGCACTGAGAGCAAGTCAGGAAAACTAAACCTCTGCCTTCTCTTGATGTACAGTTTCAGCACTTCTCTTGCAGGAATGGAGAATCCAATGGGCAGACACCAAGGCAGTCATTAGACCAGAGCAATTTCTAGGTAAGACAAGTAAGGTTGGAGGAAGAAGTAATTTATTCTACATGGCTGGGAGCAGCACACCAGCAAATTCTGACTTCCTTCTGTGCTTCCCATGTACTAAAAAGCCTTTCTGTATTTTCAAATTAGGCAACACTTCCTAGCTTTGTGCAAAAACATAGAACAAGAATGCCTACTTTTTTTGAATTTACCTTTGAATGCATAACATAAACGTGCCTGTGTGCTTATCAGTGCCTCTGTGTATGATCTCATATTTGTCACATGCAGGTTTACCATTAAATATAATAGACAAATAACTAGTCATTTCTTTCTACAAGGAGGGCTCCTGTTTATGGGCCACTTACTCCTTAGTTATATCATCAAAGGATAAGCCTTTTCAAGTTTCTGCCTGATGCTCACGCAGATGTTTTCTGGTACTTCAAATTGCATTTGCAGATTGCAGAGCCAAGCAAGTTTCACGGCATGACAGACCAAACTCTGAACACCATTGCTAAACATAAGGGAAAGATGAAATTATCCTTTTAGAGATTTCTGTCAGTCATTATATATGACAGCAGACTTCAACTTTAAATTGGAACTTAATGGAATAAAAATAAAACTGAATATAGTGAAACTCTCTTTACATGGAATGCTACCTTTTAAAAGTTATAAGAAAAAACTCAGAGGTGGCAAAAATATATAATTTTCAGTCTGGAGAAAGATTGATAGCCTTAAAATGTGTCTTTTCATGCCAAAAGTAACCTTTATGTTAATGGACATTTTTTATAATATTGCCTAAAGGTAATTAGAAATTACGATAGAGGGCAAGAGACCTTCACTTCACATTAATAAAGTAGTACAGTGAGGGAGGATAGAGAATAGCTGATGTGTACTTCTGTCTGGCAGACAATATGAAAATCAGTGAAAGGATATTTAATTTTGATACTAAATCAAAATTGTGGTAGGAAATGGAAGACAAACCTTTTATTCCTTCCTGTGATACTTTTTTTATGGTACGTTCAAGAATAGTAATGGCTATCTTTAAGCTGCTTCCGTCACTGAGAAGAGTCTCCCAAAGATGGAGAGACATTTGGGTTTGGTTTTGAATATGATACACAATACTGTCCATTTATTAGAGGGAATTGAGAGAAAAATATCCAAGTGTGTGTGGAGAAAGGGAATGTTACAGCACTTGATAGGAGTGGTAAAGTGTGGGAAACATGAAATCAAATATATTCATCAATATCAGACTCTAAAGAATAAGCACTTCCTTCAGTTTGCTAATACGCACATGGGAAGGGATTGAGAATACAAGAACTGAGATTTTATATTTTTTTATTTTTTTTTATTTTTTCTTTTTTCAGCAGTATTAAGGTGTAATAGTAGTGGCGGAACCATTTGTTTGTATTCAGAGTTTTTGTTTGTATTCATATTTCCCACTGAATTCTGGGAAACACAGTGTTAGGGGTAGTGGTATGTCCTCCAACTTTCTCATGTTAATTCTGTAAGTAAAAATATAACATAGGATTGAGTGACAATGGCATTTTGAGTTCATCTATCTGTGAGAAAAGCTTATCAGTGCCACTTTTAGTCTGTGATCCTGCTGGAACTCTGACAAGCTTGAATGGAACTGGTTTACTATAACCAATAATATATAAACTTGAAGAAACACCATGGTTGTTCAGCCACCTTCGATTACTTCTGGAAATCCAGAGCTTCTGGAGCATAATGTGGAACAGCACATATGTGTATATGGATTGAAGGGGAACTGAGAGTGTGAGACGCGAATTTGTGCTTTATTTTCATAATTCCATGCACAGCAAGAAGTAAAAAATGAAAAGATGAAGACAAAGGCATGGTGAATAATGTAATACAAAGCCTTAATTAAGGATTATTCTTTTTGATCAGCTATTCTTAAGGTTTCTCTTGAAGGTTGGCAGTGTCATAGTTTCCCTTGTGGTTTTAGCTTTGATGAGAGCTTGCGAGGTACACCTCCTGAGGTGGCAAAACCTCACAACAGGTTCAGGGTGGTTTAGGGGAAGAAGCCTTTCTTCCTACAGAAGTTCTTCCAGAATTCTACCTTAACATAAACTGTACTCTTTGAAGTTATGTAGACTAGCAAGGCATAGAGTAAATATTTTTGAATATTGAAAGGGCTTGATTCAGTTCCTTGACTACTGATGTTGAGTGCCATTTAGTATGCCTTGAGGTAATCTCTTCTAGCTTCTAGCTTCAGACCTTGAAGAGCTTGGGTCTCCTGCAGGTCTCACATCATATCTGGTGGCCTGTGTCTATGACTTAAATACGTTAGAATGTCTCGGAGATATTTATGTTTAGGCAAGTGAACTGTTTCCAGGATGTCAAATCAGAAACCAAACAGGCAAGATAACTGCAACCTACCGTGTTTGAATTTTTATAGCACTGTAGAGAGACACAGAATATAAAAGTGGCGTAAAGTCAGTTTGCTCTAAATGTGTGTGGTGTGGTAGGTCTATTCCCATAAAAGAGCCCTACATGGAGATATGTATTCTATTTCCCATATTAAAAATTATGCTACTTTAATTGTTGCAGTGTTTCTTTTTAAGGAAAAGGTCTTGGAACAGGAATTAAAAAAAAAAACCCAAACCCCACAGAACCCAATAAACCAGCACAAACCAAAAAACACAAGCAAAAAAAATTAAATCCAGCTAATGTGAGTGTCTCTTTACCTTTTAGAAAAGAAAACCTAAATTTCAATTTTTCAGCATTGTTAAGCATGCAGTAAAATAATGCAGTTACAAGATTCAATGGCGGTATCAAGCCCACACAGCCTGGCTATATCTTTCAGAAGAAACTTTTCATGTGAGGCAAGAATGACACTAAAATAGTACATCTAACAGTACTATCAGTGCTTTTCTGCAAGGTTTAATCTCTGAAGTTGTAGGCTGTTGCTTTTGAAGCTCAAATTTCAGCTAGAGTGTATATTAGATTTAGTGAGCTGTTTGATTTCATTACAAGGCATAGGTCTGCTGCATTTCTCTGACTGTACAATCCACCTGCCTTTGCAGGGAGCATTCCTGCGGGAATCAGAGTGTTCATGCAATGATGAAAAATTAAACCTTCCACTTGATGCTCCTTTTATTGAGGTTTACAGGAGGATGTTGAAATACCTTCTGTGTAACAGTCAGCTTGAGTAAAGTATTATCCATCAGTGAAGGTATAATGATGATGTGAATACATATTTATCTCTTTATCTGATGACAAGCTGCAGTGAAGCTCGGAGCATTCCTCGTGGTTACCCAAGGAGTGTTATTACATTTCCTGTTAGACTTTGATGCTATTTTTTTTTGTCTAACACTTGTTTTTTATCAGTTTCTCTGTATGCCAAGTGAGGAGCACTACTCTTAGTAAGTTAATCCTGCTTTCTGTGTAGGAGATGTAACCTCCTCAGAGCAGCTCTCTACACACTAAAAAATTACAAAGCTCTTTAAAGGAACTGTCAACACCAAACTGGGAAGTGCAGTGGCTGCAGCTTGTGTACATGAAATGGAGCTTGTTTTAAACTTGAAGTAGCTTGCAATGTAGCTGCCACACCATTAAGCACAATGTGAACTTCAAGAGCTGCTGGAGACTTTGAATAGGCTTTAAAGGCAGCCTTAGCACCAATGTGGAATTCAAGCTGCTCCAACCTCCTTGCTGGCAGTGCCCAGATTAGCCCATTGAATGCTGGGGGTGAGGGTGCCCTGTTGAGCAACTGGGATTTCAGTACAGCGTTCCCTATGGCTTCAATGCTATATTGGTGTAAGTAACCTAGCTTTTCATTTTTGGAAAGAAATATGAAAATGAATTATACAAACTCATTGAAGTTGTTTCAGTTCTGTTATTTTTATCCGTGTTGAACAGTGTTACTTGCAATGTAGCTGGTGCTCCTCACCTCATGTTGGTCTGTGTTTCTGCAGAGCTCTGGCAATCTATGTTGCTGATTCCTCCTCTCCAAACTTTTAATTTATATATTTTTTTAAGAACATTAAGCCTACTAGATTTTACTTTGAATAGACTGCTATTAGCAATTTTCTATGTATTGGTACTAAGATCATTTTAATGTTCTTGTTCATAAACTCTTTAGCCTCTAAAGCTATTAATTCCATAATGGGTAAACTGCCTCATCATTTCTTTCTAAGGCAAGGCAACAATATTGTCCCAGCTGTGTGATCTTTTCAGGATATTCCCAAAGGAAGGGAAAAAATTTATAAAGCAAAAAGGTCATAAACCCTCCAGGATTTCCCACTAGCAATTACATTCATCATAGCCAGCTCTCTGGTGGCCTCTTGGCTTCACTAATTGCCTGTAGTGCAAAGTAATTTTATGTCTGAAATAGCTTATATGCCTCTAGCTTGGGTGAAGGCCAGAAATCAGGCCAAAAATTATAACTGATAAATCATGAGAAAATCCAAGCTAGTGAGGAAGTAAATTGGCTAGTCCCATTTGCTGCCTGTCACATCTGAATCTCCTGTCTTTCTTTTTTAAATGAGTTAGTGGTTTTAAACCAACCAGTTGGCATTCTGCAAAGGCACATGTTTTCCCAGCTGCTGTTTGCAAGCTGGGATGCATTTGTGTTTCTGAGTGCTGGTGCCATTCAGTGGCCCAGCTCTTGGGTACATGGGCATCTACATGGCGTACCTTCACCACCAGGTTCTGCACTCAGGCAGCAATATCTTGCCACAGTGCAGCAGCCCAGATGGGTTTACCTTTGCATTGCCAGTTGCTCTGCTTCCATTGCTGCAGCCACCCCCACAGAGCACTTGCCACCGTCCATGAGTCGGTATAGAGATAAAGTACTGGCCACTTTTCTTGTTCAGCAATGTCCAAGGCCAGCTGGATGGCTTTCACCTCGGCAAACTGACTCGATTCACCCTCTCCTCCAGCAGTTCCTGCAACTTGTTGTTGGGAAATCCATACGGCTGCCTTCCATCTCCAGTGCTTTCCCACAATACGACAGGACCCATCACTAAACACAAGGCGTACTGCTTTCCACTTTCTGACAGTTCATTATATGGTGGGGTCTCTTCAGCACGCATCACCTCCTCCTCTGGTGACATTCCAAAATCTTTGCCCTCTGGCCAGTCCATGATGACTTCTAGAATGCCTGGACAACTGGGATTTCCTGTGTGAGCTCGTTGTGTAATTAGTGCAGCCCACTTACTCCATGTAGAATCAGTTGCATGATGTGTAGAGGAGACCCTGCCTTTGAACATCCAGCCCAGCATGGGCAACCGGGGTGCCAGGAGGAGCTGTGCTTCAGTGCCAATCACTTCCAAAGCAGCTCGAGCCCCTTCATAGGCTGCCAGTATCTCTTTCTCTGTTGGAGTATAGCTGGCCTCAGATCCTTTGTATCCCTGAATCCAAAAGCTGAGGGGTCGACCTCGAGTTGTTCATACTGAAGTTCTAGTATGTCCAGAACGGCAGCACTCAATGGTGATGTGACTTCATTCAGGCCACAGTAGTTTACTGTTAGTCTCCACTCTCCATTAAGCTTTCGCACTGGCCATATGGGGCTATTAAAGGGTGACTGGCTCTTACTGATCACTCCTTGACTCTCCAGTCTATGGATCAGCTTATGGATGGGAATCAGTGAGTCCCGGTTGGTACGATATTGCTGCCGGTGCGCCGTTGTGGTCACAATTGGCACTTATTCTTCGGCCTTCAACAACCCCACAATAAAAGGATCCTCTTGAGAGACCAGGCAAGGTGAACAGCTGCTCAATTTCTTCTGTCTCCAAAGCAGCGATACCAAAGGCCCATCGGTACCCTTTTGGGTCTTTGAAGTACCCTCTCCTGAGATAGTCAATGCCGAGGAGGAGCCTCTGNCAAAGCAGCGATACCAAAGGCCCATCGGTACCCTTTTGGGTCTTTGAAGTACCCTCTCCTGAGATAGTCAATGCCGAGGATGCATGGAGCCTCTGGACCAGTCACAATGGGGTGCTTTTGCCATTCCCTCCCAGTCAGGCTGATTTCAGCCTCCAGTACAGTCAACTCTTGGGATCCTCCTTTCACTCCAGAAATATAGATGGGTTCCACCCCTTGACAGCTTGATGGCATCAGGGTACACTGTGCACCGGTATCTACTAGAGCCTTGTACTTCTGTGGGACTGACATTGCCAGGCCATCCACACAGTCCAGTAAATCTGACTGTCCCCTACCTTCACCTGGTTGGAGGAAGGGCCCCTCTAATAGTGATCACATTGGTCACTTACGTATTGTTGACAGGGATTAGTCTTTATCACAGGAACTGGAGTAAAATCAGCTCTTCCACTACATCTGGGAACCTGCTCACCAGAGACTGAAGCCACAGTTTTTATGGGATTATCATCCTTGACCTTTGTTCTCCTCTTCAATTCAAGCAACTTCCAGAGCTGAGGTAGGTTTTCTATCCCACTTCCGCATGTCTTCTCTGTGATACCACAGGTAAAAGCATAGGGAGGCTCGTGGCATATGCATCCTATATCCTCTCTCTCAAGCAGTAGGATGCCTTTTGTTAATAGCTGAGATGTGGGTTGGTACATGTGGGAAGCTGGATAGATCAGATTGATCGTCTGTCAATTGTTTGAGATCCTGGGACAGTTTTTCCACAGCTGAAATGATGGAAGGGGTGAGATTGTCTTCAAACTCTTGGAGTTGACAAATCATTACATCTGCTGTTGGTGGTACTATGTCATACCAGGTTATCGCTTCCAATGAGTGGGCATATGATGACGATGCATTCCATGTCAATTTATGACACATGGGTCTTGTACACTCGACTTCATCTGGATCCATGGGTCCTTTCCTGGCATCTGGCCTGCAATAGATCATCTCTACAATGGCTGATTCCCTTAGAGACTGGATGCCTTTGTCTAGAGTAGTCCACTTGGCCAAATGACTCATAACATCCTCCTTGTATGGAAACCTTTCTTTCACAGCTGCCAAGAGCTGCCTCCAAAGGCTGAGGGACTGTTTTTCTTTTGCAATTGCTTTATCAATTCCCCCTTCCCTAGCAAGTGGTCCCTACCTTCTAGTGCATGACCATTGGCCCCATTGGCCCAGCATCGGAGCAACCAGGTAAAATCTTTTCACATATTCCATAGCTCAGTTGAGGTCCGGGGTTGAGTAGTCACCTTCTTCTTCCTCACATAACAATAACTCCTGTTCAGATGCTCTCCTGGGTGATGAGTACATTGTTTCTTCATCTTTCTTCATCTTTCTTCATCTTTCTTGCCTTTTTTCACTTTTCCCCTTGTGTACAGGGGCAACTGATACTGACATGAATTGGCACTCTAGCTGCAGTGATTATCCCTGGGGTTGGAGTGGCTTCAGTATCTGTTGTCAGGGTTTGGGTAGCTGCTGTACTTGTTGCTGGGGTTCGTGAAGCTGCTGTGCTTGGAGCTGGATTAGCTGCATTGTGTGCTGTAGTCAGAGTCTGAGTAGCTGCTGTACTTGTCACTGGGGCTGGTATAGCTGCTGTGCTTGGAGCTGGAGTAGCTGCACTATGTGTGATGGTCAAATTTTGAGTAGCTGCTGTATTTGTTGCTGGGATTGGTGTAGTTGCTCTACTTGGAGTTGGAGTAGCTGTGTTATCTGTTGTAGTCTGAGTTTGAGTAGCTGTTGCACTTGTCACTAGGGTTGGTGTAGCTGCTGTATTTGGAGTTGGCGTAGCTGCTGTATTTGGAGTTAGAGTAGCTGCATTATCTGTTGCTTTGCCATCAGATCCAGAGACATTTTTTTCCCTTTGAAGGTGCTGGGTAGTGTTGAACAAGGCTCTGTAAGCATAGGCAAAGCCCCAGCACATTGCCGTGATTTGTCCCTGTCTGGTATGACCAGGATGACAACCCACCTCATTTAAGTGTTTTACTAATTTTTCTGGATTCTGCACTTGTTTGGTGGTGAAGTTCCAGAGCACTGGAGGGGCATACTGATCTAGATACTTGCCCATACTGTCCCACACACCCTGCCGCTCATGACTCTCCAGCTTCAGGGAAAATCTCTTGGTCCTCCTATATCATCATCTAACCCTAGACAAGACCCAAACCTGACTCTGCAGATCAGATGAAATGGTTGTGGGCAAAACACACTCTGTATGCATGCCAGCATGGTGATCCCTATCACAATCAGCAGGCAGGTCTCAAGGGTACCCAAAGGCCATTCAAAACCTTCACAACTTTCAATGATGCTGTAAACAGTCGGGGGGGGTGGGGTGGGGGTGGAAGGGGTGTTGGTAAGGTAAGGGAATGTCTCCTTCAGAGGTTGACCACCTGAGGAGGGGAAAAAAGATTTGTAATTGCTTAACACTCGTATTACATACCTTCCAAATCATAGAGGTGGTGACCACACTGGGAACGCAAGCCAGATCAGTTTCATGATCAATGAGTCTATTGTATTACAAGTCATTACCATAAAGTACAATGATACAAGAACCTTACCCCAAGGTCCCCAGCCGATGAACACTAACACAGCAAATACCGGCTATAAGTAAGGAACGACATACTGAAACTCCAAGATCAAGAGCAACAACTTTGAGAGCCAGTAAATCAGCATTGTGATGAGTGACTGTTAATACCAAACAATAAATACTTATCACTAACATGATTAGACACATTCTGGTCAGATACGTTGTTATCTCAACCCTTCATGTCCCTGTTTGCGTGCCAAAAAGAGCTGTTGTGGTTTAAGCACAGCTGGCAACCCAGAACTACACAGCCGCTCACTCTGCCCCCTGCCTCCCTCTGCCACCCACTGACTGATACCCGGCCTGACCTGAGCAGTGATCTAGCCCTTCTGGTTAATTCCCCCCAGTTTATATACTGAGCATGACATGCTGTGGTATGGAATACCTCTTTGGCTAGTTTGGGTCAGGTGTCCTATCTCTGCTTCCTCCTGACTTCCCCTCCTCCCTGGCAGAGCATGAGACTCAGAAAGCCTTTAGTCAGGCTAAACATACTGAGCAACAACTAAAAACATCGGTGTTATCAGCGCTGTTCCCAGGCAGAAAGTGGAAAACACAGCACTGCACCAGCTACTAAGAAAAATGACTGCTACCACTGAACCCAGGACAGGGAGCCACGGGCAACCTGCTGTCTTCCAGGTACTGCAGCCTAGCAAGGAAGTATCAGACCATGACATGCAAAATACTAACATGTTATTCCTAAGGATCTGAAGACTAGTGTGTCTCCTGACAAAGTTCTGTCTTTCAGAGTGCTCTACTTCCCTCAGCAGTGAGGAAAACATGATTCTTGCCATAAAAATAGGCTGTTAGGCAATGTTGGTCCGCGTCATGCCTTCTGTGTGTACATACATATATATGCACATACCCCCATGTGCTCTGTTACTCCTCTTCCTTAGAGAACTTGTATAATATCACTTTTTTTGGCAATGATTTTTTGCAGTCTTTAAAAACATTAAAAGAAAATGAATGTCCTTGTTTTCACTGTATTTTATTAATAAAGAAACACGTGTGGATCTCTAACAAGCAGTCTTCCTTTCTAATTTCCTCCTGCGTTCTCTTCCCTGTCCCATTGCCTGAGAGCTACCTGGGAAGAACTTACAATCTGACAAGTAATGCTTTCTGGAATGATGCAGATTATGGTTTTCCCCTAATACAGGTCGATGCCTGAAGTGGTTTTGTTGCCCTCCTCTCTTTCTTCCCCCCACCTCCCCCCACTTTTTCCTTCCTTCTTATAAACTAGATCTATCACACAGCTTGTACTATCCATGAAGGTAAGATGGCGATCCTGAACAGTTTGGTTTTTAATATTTCAAAATAACGGCTCCTGGAAGATAATAGAGTTGTTTTCCCATAAATCGAGTCAAACTGGAAGCATTCAGCAACGACATTTCCCTGTATATGTGTATAAGAAAGCTTTTTTTAATCCTCTGTCTGGATGCTATGGTTATAAATTACTGTAAATTATAAGCTGCTGTGTTTCTGTGATGGCATAATTTATTCTTGATCCTGAAAAATAAGTATCATTTTAATTCATTTTTAGTGTTGTGCTAAGATAGCCCATCTTCTTTACGAAACAGGGCTTGTCTGCTGAAATGAAGAATGCGTTTTATGTTCAGCTTGCCAGAAGTGTCCTTTGCTATCATTCAGTGTGACATAATAATAGCTTGAATGTCTTTTGCTCTGCCTATACCATTTGCAGTATGGGAAAATTAAGAAATCATGGGTTTAGTGTTGCTTGTGAAGAAGTCCTGAAAGTTTCTCTTAGTTTATACTGTAAGTAAACTATGCACATGGTTTACTATGCACATTAAACTATGCATATAGGGGTTTTTTACAATTTATTCTGAGAATTGGACCCAAACTAGTCTCCTAATTCCAGTCTTGAAATTGTGCAGGGGCTGGGATGTTGATCTGAAGAGCTGTAACTGGCTCAGGCTCTCTGAAGGTAGGTTCAAACGCTGAAGTCAAAGCCAGGCTCTTTGCTGGGGGGAAGGAGCTGGCATGAGGTTGGATGAGGCTCTGAGCCTCACAGTGCCAGCTCAGCTCTCCTCCTTGTGCCTGCTTGTAATGAATACTCTCCTTTAACCTGAATCGTTCCAGCAGCCAGATGGCATTGGTTGATTAGAATAAGAGTATGCTATTAGCATTGGGTAGTATACTGGGTAATGGCAGCCGTCAGTCCAAACTAGTCCGCCAAATTATCAGAAGTAAAATTTTCAGTAACTTCTCTTAATGATACGAACGTGTTGCTAATTTAATCTGTTTCTGTTATCTTTTAATTTCTGATCTGATTGCTCACTTTCCTGAATTATAAATGTCACAGTGATAGGAAAATGCTTTTAATTTCAGCTTGTCTGTTGTCAATAAAACCTATATAATAGAGAATTAGGTCCCAAAGACCCTTTTTAGTTTGTTTTCTGTATCACTGACAGCCAGAGATGAATGTCATACTGAGTTTAACTTAAAACAGTGTATTCCACTGTCTTTTTGAGATTGGAGGATGGAAAGTCAAATCACTGTTGACAGAGTGAGATAGACTTGGAAACACTACACAAACCCTGGTTTATTTTCAGATTTCTTCTCTGGAATTCATGGAGTTACATAGAGGATGATCTAAACCACTATGGTGGTCAATTAAACACTCTTTATCTGCTACATGACTACATGTATATTTCACACAATTCTCAAAAATGCTTTTGTTTAAAGTAGCATGTGAGCGTATTTTAAAAGCTTTTGTAAATCAGTGGGTTGCAAACGCTTGGGTTTAACTTGACTAAAGAGGGAGTAATGTTAACAATTATTTCAGTCCCATTCTGAAACAGAGATCTTAGTTTATGATTTTGTGCAGGAAAGGCCTGCCTACTGACAAGAATCTGTCTATATGAATATCAGTACTGTAAGCATCTTGTTTAAACTTCAACCTATAGGAATTAGTGTAACACAAGGAAGAAAGGAGGAACTACTTATCAGTTTAATTATCTATCTAGAGTCTTTTATTTTCCTTTTCCATTATTTAATGTTCAGAAAGTCAGTAGTGAAGCATCTTTTTGGGGAAAACATTGTTCAAAATTATGATGAATATGTTAATACGGGCAAATCTGCCCATCTCTTAAAAATTAGGAGTGCTCTCTGAAGATGTCAAAATATGCCAACATTGCTGTCACACCACTGACTGCACTTTAGTATTAAGTATTTGTAAGTATTGCATATGAAGAGTTGCCTGTAATGTACTATATACAAAATTGATAGTTGTTAACCTGGAACTGGAAAGAGTCGCATACAGATTGTGAACCCCCCCCCC
The DNA here is from genome assembly GCA_002631895.1 of Agapornis roseicollis. NCBI lineage: Eukaryota > Metazoa > Chordata > Aves > Psittaciformes > Psittacidae > Agapornis > Agapornis roseicollis. The sequence continues at coordinate 10,521 of NDXB01020048.1, read as the reverse complement.
CCCCCCC
>NDXB01020047.1:12692-26655 GCA_002631895.1 Agapornis roseicollis | reverse complement strand
TTTCTTTCTTTCTCTCCTTCCTTCCTTCCTTCCTTCCTTCCTTCCTTCCTTCCTTCCTTCCTTCCTTCCTTCCTTCCTTCCTTCCTCCCCTCCCTCCCTCCCTCCCTCCTTCCTTCCTTCCTCCCTTCCTCCCTTCCTCTCTCCCTTCCTCTCTCCCTTCCTCCCTCCCTCCCTCCCTCCCTCCATTCCTCCATTTCTTCCTCCCTTCCTTTCTTCCTTCCCTCCCTCCCTCTCCCTCTCCCTTCCTCCCTCTCTCCCTTTCTTCATTTCCTCCCTCCCTCCTTCCCTCTCTTTCTCCCTTTCTTTCACTTCTCTTCCTCTCGCATCCCTCCTCCTTCCTTTCGCTCCCCCTCCCCTTTTCCTCTGATGGGATTTATTCTCTGCACCATGGACTTGGTGCATGTGTGTGTGTATTTTTTATCTTTTATACATCTGTTTTCACTTTGCACTTTCAATGAGCTGTAGCAGACAATAGTGAGAGAAACATCTGAAAATGCAAGGAGGCAGAGTTGCATATGTGTTTCATTTCTGCTGGTTAGTCAGAGAAAACAACAAAAGGACAGCTGGAGGGGGGGGATAAAACACGCACTTACAAAGGGGATTATGACCCTGTAAGAGGGAAAGGCGAGTACAACGAAAAAAGACTGCAAAAAGTAAGGAAGAGCAGTAGAGGTTAAGCAGGAAAGAGTGTCAGTGAAAACTGATCAAGAACAAGAATAGGAGTTAAAGGCCAGTCCGACTTGGTATTCCCTAACCTTCTTTAAGAGGAGTGTTAAGGAAAAGAGATCTCGATACGGATAAACAAACTGGGAAGACGCACCTGCCGAAAATGTGTGTCTAATCTGTCTGAACAGAGGTATGTGGGTTTATCCACCTATATATTTACACAGGGGGACTTTTAGCATCCCAACACTCTAATTGCAATTGTGCGTCGAAGAGGTAAGTCTCGTAATTCTCTCTTCTATGAATGGAAACCCAAACCCCTTGAACTGCCAGCACCAGCCACATCCCAGGCAGTAATAGTTTGTCTGGACTTCTGTGTATGTTTGTTTTTGTTACTTTTTTTTTAGTTGTGGAGGAGACAGGGTTCAGTGGGAGACAACCAGATGGAGAGGGAGGGCAATCCCATTGTCTCTTCGCCAAATGATCTCGTTTTGCCCTGGAAAAGGCGATCAAACGCAGCCAGGGTCCACTCAGGAAAGTAAAAGGGATGGCGGGGAGGGGGGGCAGAGTGGGTCCATGTGGATTTAATAGCAGTGAAAGTATTACAGGGGATCAGATTTAGCCAGCGAGCGAGAGGGAGCTTTTGAACATCTGTCTAATGCAGCCAATAGAAGTGACATTAGTGATATTGGAGAGAGGGAAAGACCGCCGCTGATCTGGCTGGGATTACGGGAGCCTTCCCAATCTGATTAGCCGCTGCCCTTCTCCCGCCAGCTGCGGAGAACGACCCTCGGGAGTCACCTCCGCCGTGCCACGAGCTGCCCCGCTGCGCGGCAGGCGCTACCTCGACTCCCTGAGCTCAGCGCGCTGTCTCTCGCTGCATCTCGGTAGCCGTGGCTCAGCCCTTAGTCCCTCCGCAGACTAGCTCCGCAGGGGCAGAGCCGCAGCCCTGTGGATCCCGCTCTGGTTTAATATTCACCGGTATACCGCGATGAAATTCCACCCCACTCCGGGGAAACCTTTATTCTCCGGCTAATTGTAATTTACAATTACACTTTACAGATCATCATGTAGGAGGTGAGGAAACAAGAAGCTTCCATATAATTATTGGCCTCCTTAATCCTATTCCATCACATATCACCCCGCACCGCAAAGTCCTATTGTTCCCTTTTTCCCATTATTAGCAGTCATTTAAAGTAGTGTCAAAAAGAAAAAAAAAATAGGGAAAAAAAAGGAGAAAAAAAGTGGGGAAAAAAAAAAAAAGAAAAGAGAAAAGAAAAAGGAGAAAAGAGAAAAAAGGAGAAAAAATAAAAGATACCGGTCTGCATAATTTTAGGCATCACACCCACGACGCTGAGAATGGAGCAAAACGCATCAATAGGTTGTAAGTGGTGGCGGAGGGGGGGCGGCTGCCCTGGGCCGGACCCTGCTCGTACAGCGCCGACCTCCTCCTCACTGAGCGGGCGATAGCTGCAAGGTTGCCCCCGGTTAGGGATCTCTTGGCAGATATTTTCCCTCCACTCCACTTACCCGTTCGATTAATTTAAAAGCTTTCCTTGGCTAATGGAAGGCAAGCTACCCAGAAACACACGTTTATGAGCTCCTCGCACATAAGCAAATACCTCCTGCCCACACACACCATATGCCTTGCTTAACTATGACCGTAACCTTTAAAGCAAAGCGCATCTCTTCAGCTCTCCAATGCGGGGAAAATGCCTGCAGTTTGTACCTCCAGGCGCTACAACATGCCTCAGCCCAGCTGAAAGCAAAATTGCCTGCTGAGAGGCCGCAGAGGAGTGTGACTGCCTGCAGCTCTGCCAGGGACACTGCCATGGGCTGCCTTGGGGCTCCAGGGTGCTCAGATTCAGCCTTGTGCCTGCCTCTTCACAAGCTGTTCTGCCACCCGACAGCAGCTACCCTAAGCATGACTCAAAGGCTGACTAGGACCTAGCTAGTGAATTACAGAAAATTGATGCCTTGCTTAAAATTCACAGCAGTGAATTCATGATGTTCACATTTTTACATGACAGTTACCTTACAGGGAGACAATGTCTAACAGCTCCTAAGTTTTTCCCTTGTAACAGAGTGGGGATAACATGGCAAAGGCCAAGAAGTCTGTCCGTCCCTCATTCACTCACACAGAATATAGCATTCATTGTGCAACAGTGTCATGATTTCCAGCACATCATTATAGTACCTGTATCTGAGAAACTACACTGGTGGGGTTTTGGTTGGTTGGCTAGTGGTTTGTTTGGGGTTTTTTTCAATGACCATTGAAACCTTTCTTACAGGGTAATTTTATTAATCTTTCATATCTGAATATCATGCACCAAAGTTGTTACTACATCAAAAAATCCCTGCTGTTAATAGTAGGTCTTGTCTGCATCAGCCTCATAATTAGATATAGATGGTGCAGAAACTTGAGGATAGAATTAGGAGATACCACTGTCAAAGAAGGTATCTCAGAAGACCTGTGTGAAGACTTGGTTTGACACCCTATCAATGCTCAACATATATCGTTTGAACAGGCAAACAAACAGTATCTGCAAAGTCTTCCTCCAAAAGTTCCCACCATCCTTTCTTTTCCACAATCTTCAGAGGTTATTTTCAGATCAAAAGTTGATAAATTTGAGCTGGGAATCCAAATAGTCTTAGAATAACAAATCCTATCCTACTATAAAGCCCTGTGTACATTTTGTCCTCATATTTTAATTTATTGTATGATTGTGTTTCTTTTAATTCATACACTTTCAAGTTATTATTTTCATATTAACCCTCTGATGTTCTTAATAAAACAAATAGCTTGCAGTATTCTGGTCATTCTTTGTTCTGAAGTAGAGGCTCTTATATTAGGTGGATGGCAAATGTATTAATGGGCCAGCCACTAGGAGACAGCCACATGCTGGGGGTTGTAACATCTCTGTACTATGTGCACATGAAGTTCAAAATGCTATGAAGTTCCAGTACGCATCTGTGCTTTGCAAATGAGGAAGATTATTAACATCTTGAATCTAATTTTCTGGATACACACATTTCTTATGAAATATGTTTAGAGAGTAACATGGAATGACCTAAATTGATTTCCTTCATTTTAAGATCTCTTTATTTCTCATTGGAGTTTTCTTTTATGATAAATATTTCTACTAACCTTCTAAGCAAAATTGAAACCAAATTAAAATGGTGACATATTCAGTTTATAAGAAGGAAAAGGTAAAAATTCAAATATATACTATTTAAGGCAATCCTGGACTTTATCCTGCAGTGAGCAGCATTCTTTCCAGTCTTTTCTATAAGTTTTTGTTTTATTTATATATTGTAATCTTTGAAAAATGTATCCAAGACACTCTAGATGGGTATGCAGTGGATTCCAGAATGAGTACACTCTGATGTGTACTAATACCCATTTTAAAACTCTTCTGTGTCCTCAGTGAAGTGCTTGAATTCCTGCTTAACATCCCTGATACTTTAAGAATGGCACATGCCTTGTATTGAGAACTTTGGTGCTGAGAAAATGAATATGATATTGAATATCCAGATGTAAACAGTAGAAGCATCTGCTCTATAGGGGTAATTTTAATTATCAATACAGGGAATATCTGGGTGCAATTGTCTGTAGATGGGACAAAGTCAGGCTTCAGGATCCTCTACTGGTATGAATTTTCATCATGAAAGAAGACCTATTCTGCTCATTTTAGCTGAAGATGAGCCCCATATAGCACATGGATTCCAGAGTGGTCATAGACAAGTGGAGTGGCTTTTAGAGAATAATTAACTGGCAGATTGTGTTTTGAATATTATTGCAGCTGTTCCTGCTGCCTCTGTCAGAGGCCAAACCCTGTCGTGCCAGACACTATTCAAACCTGGAATCAGAAAGCTAGTTCCTGCTTGGTGTTTTCTTCCATAAGCAGCAAACCTTGCCTCCTGTTTTGGTTTGTCTGGTTGTGACTGGTGCTGGGAGTACCACTGCACCTGAACTTTTAAGTGCAGTAGTATTAGTTATAGCTTTGTAGACTAGATAAAAATGTTGAGGTAAAGCTCAGAAAAAGAGAAATGGGAGAGAAAAGAAAGTGTGTGTGTGAGGGAAAGTATTGGAGGGAAAAAATAAAGTAAGGCCTTGACATAGCATATTTTTCTTTAATCAGGCAGTATTTTCCAGCAGTTCTTTGGAAAAATGTCATTCTTTGTTCCACCATCTCCTCTTGTACCTTAAATCCTTATGGATTCCCCAGGCAGGTGTGGCCAATTACACCAATGAAGAAAGGGACTGGGAAAACTAAGAAAGTCTCAGCATGCAGAGGGAAGAGTATAGTTTTAAATAAAAGTGAACTGGTCCATATTCTTACTTCTGTAAAATCATCTTTCTCTTGACTTCAGGCTTGTATAAACACATCCACACATACACATACCATACGCACACCTTGAACTGCTTCTCAGCAAATCTTTATTAAAGAGTCATGCCAATGTATCATATTAGCAGTGCTGCTAGTGCTAGGAGAGAAGAGTGAAGGACTAGGATGGAGGGGGACAATCAATGTTTACATTAGATTGCCTCTAAATCAGCCAGCTTGACCTCAACAGTGTTGCCTTTGTGCTCCACACCATGTAACTGTTTGTGATCATGACTTGTGAGCATTGGAAGGGAACTGATCACCTGCCGGGGCTGGGTTCTTAATGGTACTTTTTTGTATGCTTTTTAAGATACGATTTGAAGACTCAGGAACAATACAAAACAGATGACATTGTTAGTGTTTAGCGCTGCTGTGGACAGGGTGCCCTCAGGTAGCTGATGCACTCGTATTGCTCTGACAAGGCAATCCCTCCATCCAATCCTCTCTCACCTGGAAGGTAATGCAGAAAACCTGCTTTCTGATTGCACTCCGTAAATCAAATACAGCTCAGTAAAAGTCCATGCAGCATTACTGCCTGGTTGAAGTGAAGTGAGAATCCAGCCTTGTTTCATCAGGCATCAGGCAAAGTGCTAATTTGTAACTTGATCTGTTCAGCTGTCACGGTGCTTGAGCCTGGCCCTATGATGCTTGGGAACTATTGCATCTTGTGCTACACATGGGGCAAGAATAGGGTTGAAGTGGGGTTTGGTTGTTCCTTTGCACACCAGGCAGTGAGTGGGCATCTCTTACAGATATTGACATGGTGCAGGTGGAGGACAGCTCTGAGTCTAGAGCAATGGTCTGGGACCATGGGCAGTGTTTCTCCATCTTTTGCCAGACGAGCCATGTAAAACACTGTGAATGACAAGATTTCTGGTATTTGCTGAGTGAAAAAGATATATTGGTATTTTATGGTGGACAGATTTAATTAAAAACTTGATCTTTCCTTTCCATGCTTATTGTCACTTGTCACCAAAGACAGCTTTTCAGTTCTGTTCCCTAGGAGTGATTGTTGTTTGGATATATTTCATGATTCCGTGGAGGATAAAGTACCCTTATTTGCAAAAAAGACAAATTAATAAAAGTGTGAGAAGCTTGTTTTGCCAAGCAATTAAATTTGTAATTTTGCAGTGTAATTCTGGAAATAGGTCCATTTTTTAATGCAGTGGTGTCAATGTAATTTTATTTCATCATGTGATTAAATGGGGAAAGGATGATTGGAGATGTGACATCATACTTAACTGTAGGACACAGCCATTCACTTGTAACAGCATGAACTCTGCAAAAAGGCAGGACCTGTTTGTAAATAAATTGTGGTTTAGGTATTCCTCAGTTTTTGGCAGCAGACTAAGGTGCACCCGAGTGACATCACTGCAGGTTTCTTTTATGTCCCCAGCTTATGATTCACTCATCAGCAAGTAGGAAGCAAGTCTCCTTTGTTGCAGCACTGCAGATAAATAACTTCTTGGCCACTCACTGCAGAAGATCATGTCATGCACTTTCTGTTGGTTTTATCTCCATAAATTTTGACTCACGCAATTAAAGGGAATTCTTCATTCATAACAAAACCCCATGTATTTGGATAAAAAAAAGTCCCTTTTTAATTAGGTATATTTTTAGTCTTCCTAACTTTTTGTTTTCTGAAATTGTTCTATGTTCAACATTAGTGCTATTATTTGACTGGAGAAATATTGAGGCTTTGTTAGTTATTTTCTCTGAATGTTTGTATCTTGAGTGCTTCTGTTTCAGATGTATTCAGGGCTTGACTTTTCCTGATGTGCTTTCAAAATTCAGGAGATTAGCATTCAGCTTTGGCTGTGATTTATGCTGATAAAGATCTTTGGGCAAATGTGGGATGTAAAAAGAGCCAGCCTAATATTAATAGAATTTCTGGGCTGAATTTAGCTGTGATATAGCTGGTGGTACAAGTTACATGCAGGATATATATTGATTAGAGGCAGACTGATGAAGCATACATGGTTACAACAGGGCAACATGTATGAGGCTGGCTTTCAGGGCGTGAAAAAAGGATAACTTGAGCTGGTGGAACAAGCTCGGGTGGAACCACATATGCATATGTGGAGTGTGAGTGTGCATGTGTCAGGGAAAGTAAAGCTTTATCTAACACTGGGAGTAGGAACAAGCCTTAATCTGGGTTTATTTGTATCTCATTCCCAGAGTGACGTAAAAGAGCCTTAGAAACAATCTGCACCGCACAAGGGAGTCAGTGCTGAGAGCCAGATTGCTCAGAAAGCAAATCAGTCCCTAGGAGGGGTGACAGAGGTCTGGGGGAGCCCTTTAGGTTCCAGCACTGATGACCTTGGTTATTTGGTGGAGCCACCACAGTCTTCAGTGCCACACACCCACCAGTCCTTCTACCCATCTTTTTGCCATCAGTGTTCCACTATTTCAACCACTCAAACGGTTTCTTTTTCTGTTTTCAAGCTCTAATTATATCCTTCTAATGCTCATTTCCTATTTTCTCTTCCTGTATATTTGTAACCCTCCTAACCCACCAGTGCTCCATGCCTGACCTGGGTGTGTACCCTAGGTACCCACTGCACCCAGGGCTTCCTGATTTCTGTGCAGTCCTGGTGGGGAGCATGCACAAGGCAGTTCCTCTTTGCTGGCTCCTACCCATGACTTACAGGGCAGAAGCAGGACTTATTTATTCTGGACACACTAAATGTTGTCTCCTGATATAGAACCTCAGGATTGGCTGAGACAGTGAAATACATACTTATTAAATTAAAAACAAGTTCTTCATTCAGTGTAGAGCTTTTGTACTGCTGCCTTAGCAGTGGTTAAGTGGTTCACATGAACCTTTGAACTATAGTAAAACCACAGAACAAGTTAAGACCAACACATATGTTAAATCACCTTCTTTCAGGTGAAAGCCACAATTAAGAGTCTACTTGTAAAATAGCTGGAAACAACAAAAGCTGCAGCTGGAGTCATATAGAACTGAGTAAAGTGATGTGCAAGGATAACTGAGTGAGGCTATAGTGGGATGTGAACCAAGGCTGCTGCTGCTCCTGTATAAAGTTCCTGTCCCTCCATTCTTGAAGCCCCTATTCCCACTCTCCCACCTCTCCTCTGGTCTGTGCTGGCATATGTGCTCATGTAACAGCAGCGGCAGCTTAAACAGGGAAAAGCCTGGCTAATAATCACCCAGTTAAAAAAAAGTACCCTAAACCCGTGGTGATATTTCAGTCGCATAAAGTCACTGAATAGCCAGTACTGTGAAACTGCAGCTAGCAAGCTTCCCTGGCACTGATCTAAAATCCAGGGGAATAAGTAGTTTGACATGCTGTGCGCAGGAGAGGAAGTTTTTATGGCTGGGGAAATGAATGCTTCTATATATATTTAGATTTAAATCTATGCAAATGTATATAGATTTATGCTTCCAAGATATGTGATGCAGTGACTCCTCACACTCATGCATGAACATGGTTGCAGCAACTAAATGTCTGTATTGGAGAATGCTTTTCCTCAACCATGAAAACCTGTTTTGTAAGAACTTAGTATTATCTAGCTATTCATGTACAAGCAGTCAGGCTAGGTTACATGTTTTTAAAGCCCACAGTCTTCCAACATGGGTGTTCCCCTAGAGGGTCTCCTTAAAGCTAGTATCAGAGTACAGACCTTTAAATGACCCCTATGACATCTGCCTTTATATGACTTGAGAAGTGATCTGGGCCCCAGAATGGAAATGCCCCCAAGACTCTGTTTCCCTCTGCATACAGTGCTTAATATAAGGTACTTACTCTTTTTCAGTATTAATTTAAATAATATTAACTTCTTAATGCTAATAAATAATAAAAAAGAAACCAGAAAAGTAAATACGTATGATTCACCAAATATCAGGTATAGATAAATGGGTAGGACACTTAATATTTCTAGAGGCAGTAAAGTCTTAGTGTGCCTAGGCCATGGGATAAATAAAAATGAATATTAATATGAAATTATCATGATAGTGATACTGTTTTCTAAGGAATTATAGTCTAATTACTGAATGGCAAGATCATTTGGCTATTCTTAATTTTTGTCATATTGTACTGTGGATTGTTTTTCATGAACTTTCTGGAAGACCTTTTTCTCCTTAATGACATATATTCATATTCATTTACTATAATGAAATTTAAAAAAACCTTTCAGTTTAGCATTTTAGCTTCTGATAGCAATATTTTATATAAAGCAGATGTTATTTTAAGTCTCTTTCTCTCTTGCTTGAAGAGTGTAATGGGCTTTGGTTGGCTAACTATAGCAACCCTAGAATGTTTGACTTTTTTATTTCAGCACACTGCAATAAAAATATTTAATTCATATATAATATTTAGAATGTTAGCACCAAACTCTATTTGATAAAATGAATTTTATGTGTTATTTATGGGGAAGACACTTAAGGATTTCAGTAATTCTTGAAAATATTTACATTTTTTTCTTCTGACTTTTTGTTTTACACTGTGTTTTATAGGTCTTCATTTCTATTTGATGTAGGTTTCGAACTTCAGATTCATGGCTCAACACCTCGCAACAAATTTTGTAAATATTCTGTGGGGCTTGGTCCTGAAACATAAACACTTCTTCCTATTGAGGCACTGAGGAAAACCAGATCCCCTCATTTATTTTGTGATACCCAGAAGGCTAAGGACATTCTGATCTCCTTTTTCAGGAACATCTTCTTCAGTAAGAAAAATGAAATGTCATCATGCTAAGGTGAATCATAATAAATGGTATGTCTTGGTTGACACTGAAAAATAAATCAAAGAAAGTTGTGAGAAATATTGGTGACTTTTTTTTCCACAGAGATTTGGACTGGCTATATAAATTAAACAGTACGCGATGACAGCTTTGGGGCAGTAAGTAAACCATTCAGTAGATAATCTCCATAGTAACAAAAAAAGTTTAACCATCTCAAACCAAAATAGCACATCTGGACTTAGGTCGTATGGCAATAGGGACCATTTTATTGTTGTCAGAAGTCACAGCACACAAGAAAATTGTGCACAGTTTAATCCTTGTTAGCAGAAATCAGTGAAGTGCAAGCAATGTGTTTGGGAGGATTCTGATCCTGTAAATCATTATCTATTTGCTCACCTTATGCTGTGTGAGGGTCGTGTTGCAATCAATCCACTGTTCGGAGCTTTGGGGAAAAAAGCAGCCTTGTGATAAATGAATACGGAGACTAGCCTTGAAAATTCTTGCTCTTTTGTGTAGCTCTAAGTCATAAACAGAATTCATTTGAGTAATAACTGAGGCACTGGGTTCCTAATTATCAGTATTTAGTTTTAATTGCACCAAACTTTGCAGTTGAAGATCTACTTTACAAGAGAAATGTTTTCATGTGCTAAATCAAAGGTGGAATTATTTAATTGGTGTGGGTGCTGTAACTCAGAGATAGAGTGAACTGTTGAGGAGAATGCAAAATTCAACTTCAGTAATGACAAGGCTGACACTCCTATGCCTGATAATAAAAGAGAGCAGGGGCTCCACTTTTTGTCTGCACAAACTCTGGGTCAAGTCTTGCTAAACTGATCATGTATCTGACATCAGGAGGCATAAGACTGTGTGGCTGGCCGGGGCTGTGTGGGGTCCAGCTGCTCCCTTATAACAAAATTCACTTTTGGCTTCACTGCAGTGTGTTACTTTGCCCCTGTCAAAGACAGCAAAGACTCAGGCAAGGAAACAGATATAATCTTCCTTCTGTCTTTATGGTGAACTTGCCTTTCCAGCCAGGTCATTTGCTTTGAAGGATGCAGCAATTTGTAGGTATGGGAGATAGCACAAATCGTGTCTCTGAGATAAACTGCTCCAGAGTTTAATTCTTGAGGCTTTTTCATGGAATGTACCAACTTTTTCTCAGAGAGGGACTCAAAGGCAAAGTCTGGGGCTCCAGAGCTATGAAATCTGTATCACTAGCTAGCTCTGTGGGACTGAGTGACAGTTCTACATCCAGTCTAGATGTCCTGAAGGCAGTCATCACTGCCAGACTTCCCTAGCATGTTTCAGCTCTTCCTCATCTCTGCCTTGATACAGCTAAAGATATAACACACAGGAGGTATCTCATTCTTCCTGGATGATTCAATCCTTTTAATCCATCAGAATGTGTGTCAGGACAGCTGAGAAGGGACAGTATGGTTTCCAGAACTGGGACTAGGGAGATACCTAGATTTATGTCAATGATAGCTACAAATGGCAAAGTTCACGCAGTCTCAATAATTTCTAGCACTATTTACTTCCTCATGGGGCCACAGTATGGTCTATGTTTCTGTCTTTCTACACTAAATACTTCTTCTTTAGCTCAGCCTTTTCCTTTTAGTTCCAGAACAGGACCCTGGACATACCCAGCACCAGAAAGTCCTGTGGATGGAGGATGCTCCTGTGTGATTGGGTGCTTCTTCCCTCTCTTGTGTTTGTAAAACAGAGTCTGCCCACAGCAAATCCTCCCTGTGTAAAAACCTTTAAGCATGATTCAGATCTCTCTAAAGAAGAGTTCTAGTATGAGGGAAGTATCCTGCCTTTTTCCTTGGATGCTCCAAAAATCTTTTCTAATCCTGACCTAAAATGATGGCTCCAGTTGCAAGCGAGGATTTGCCATCTTGGCATAACAATGTCTGTGATAACAAATGATTTGACATAAATCCTTCCAAGACAAAAAAAGCATGCACAGTAGACAGGTTTATAAAGCTGGGTGATGAAGCAAGGTCAGTACTTCTAATCTAAATACAACAATCCTTGCGTTACATCACAAGAAACCTCCTAAGCAACCTTTCCACGGCTAGCTGAAATCACACACTTCACAATCTTCCTTCATTGCTTCCTTTGTTAAATAATTTAGTGGGGATATTTTGGATAAGATTCTCATTGGCACACATTATCTTTTAACACAAATGGTTCCCCCATCTCCTCCCCCTCTCTTCGCCTATGTGAGCATGCTGGCCATTGTGTGTGGTTGGAGTGGAGGGCGTTTGGGTAATTACTTTTATAACATCGCACAAAAACATCCTTTACAATTTAAGGTTGCCCATGCTTCAGCAACTCTGAAATCCCAACTCCGGCTTTAATAATGTGTTGCTAAAAATGGGGGTTAAATGTTGTTTATATGTTACATTTCTGGACTCAGCAAATTTCACTTGCACCTGCCAATGGCTTACCGATAAATATATACTGGTAGAAGTTCAACAGCAGTGAGCAGTGAGTTAGATAGATACCACATGACACCATAAGCATTGAAGATTAGTGTTTTCCCAGCTCTCATACTCTGGTAGACATATATTCTTTTCTTAAAACACATTAAAAATAAATAAATTCCACTGCAAGGCAAAAAAAAAAATTAATTCATATTTACAACACAAAATAAATTTCTTTTAGAGTCTATTACAGTCATCTGCTAGGTTTCCTGCCTCTTGGATGTTAATTGTGATTTACTCAAGATTAGTGGTCAATTTTTAAATATAAAAGCATCTCATATGACTGGTTGCCAATTCTGAAGTCTAAAGGCCTTGCTTTGTATTGCTGTAGTAGAATAGAAAATATAATCAAAGTTTGACCTTCAACTTTAATCCTATAAACAGAGAATTTGCTTACTTTACCTTGGAAACGGATGTGATTCATCACAGTAGCCCATAAATAACATGTCAAACTGTTAGACCAATCAATGAAAATAAGTTATTGAAAAATAATGTGATTGTAAAGTCTCTATGTAAACTAGCTCAGTGTTATTTTAAAATGAGGAGGGCTTTCAGCTTGAAGTAATTTTTTTTTTATTTTTTCTATTTTAGGGAGGATAGCCACTGTATATTTTATGCAGTAAACATTAAATATATTTGGCCCATGCAAGCTATTCTTTTTCAGGAAGTACCTTAATATAGATAAGCATTATACCTCCAGAGAAAGAATTGGGTTCCACTTTGATGAAGACTGCAAATGGCAGGTTACCCAAACTGCATGTTACTTGTCACTGTGCCTGAAACAAAAACAGAGGGTGAACTCTTGTTCACATGGGAGCCCACAGGAATGGTTCAGACACAGAAAATCTGTATTGCAAGATCTCAAACTCACAAACAGATCTGGGATGTGAACTGGATTAATTAAGTCTCCACTTTTTCATTGCTGAGTTCTGATAAAAACAATTCAAATAGTAAGCTGCTGTTTCATAGCTGATGTTTTCAATGGGAATACCCAGGTAATGGACCATTTCTCAAAAGCCTTTCAGGTGTCTTCTTGTCTCCAAAAAGTCTGATTTTAAAATCTTTGATGTACTAGCACAAACACATTCAAACTACATGACTTACACTGAAAAAACCATGAGGATATTGAACTGAATCAAATATCAAAAAAAACCCCTAAATTTGGTGCATGTGTATGACTGAATTTATTGTCCAGTTAATCCAAAAACTATTTTACTGAACTGAATCAGTAAAAAATCAGCTGAAGCTGTTTTTAGCCTGCTGTGTCAGAATCAGACCTGGTCCAGCATTTAGATCTATCAGCTGAAGTGTGTTTGCACTATTCATATCAGAGCAATAGACATATATTTATATGTAAAAATTAATCCAGTTATCTTGATGCCAAAACATAGATAACATTTTTTGGCCTACTTTATTTGAAAGTTCTTGTTTGTACATAATGAATTTTTTCAATATAAATAATTAACATATGAATAGGCTGTATTGCTGTTCAATAAGGCTGGGAGGCAATGGAATAATACGTGATGACAGCCATGTACTTCCTTTTTCCTCTTGTTTCTGACACAAAAATAACAATATAAAAAAATTATTTACAGAAAGCATTCTGCTGAGATTATATTGTAAATTACGTAAAGAAAGAATATAGTATAAACAATAATAGTTATGAGAATAATTTTCTGACAGAGCAGCTCCTTAGTTTTCTTTTTTTTTTTTTTTTCA
>NDXB01020047.1:0-12565 GCA_002631895.1 Agapornis roseicollis | reverse complement strand
TTTTTCTAAAAGAGAAATTTTTTATTTTTTTTTTTTTTTTTTTTTTTCACGAATATGGATTTTTATTTTTATTTATTAATGTAAACAGAGCATAACTGAAATCAAAAGCATTTTCAGTTTGCATTATGACAGCTGGAGCATTCTCCTGGACTTACCCTCTGCTATTTAGTTTATTTATTTACTTAAACCCCAAATCTGACGGGAAGAAATGAGGAAATGTCAGGAATCCCATGCGGACTCTGAAAATCTCTGCCAATAACAAAGGACTTCAAGAAATACCCACTGCCATCCTCTGCCCCCAGTGAAGATCACTTCATCATTTGCAATGCCTTGCTTCACATGCAGCCTCTGCCTACTTCCATGCATGGCCATGGCTCCACCAATGAGATGAGTAGAAGCCCCAGTGCTGAAGGAGTGAGTGGGCTTCCAGAAAGCACAGGGTGCTGCTTTTGGAGATGTCCCATTTCATGGCAGTAGCAAAGGCAAAAGGACACCTGTTTGTTATACCCATTACTACCAGAATGCAGAACAGTAGCCGAGGTCTAAGTAAGTAGTACCCTGAGGAGAAAAGCCCATCCCAAGTGACTCAGCTCAAGGAGAAAACAAAAGTAAAAGCATATGGATAAGCAGAGCAAAGGAATAGAGGGAGGGTTGTGGAACAGGGTGTTGTACCTCTAGCTGAGGCGCCTACCTTTCCATCCAAGCCATCCTCTCTGCCCTCTCTCTGAAGGCAGAGTGTCTGCTGTGGGGTATGACCTATTTCATGTGCAGAGGGAGGGTGCTGTGGCCCTGTGCTGTGGCCCTGTGCTGTGCACCCACCATCAGCAGCCCTGCAGCCCAGACAACCCCAAAGAATGGGAGTTCAATTGCTATTGTGCCTATGGCAAGGCTCTGTTGCAAAATGCTGGTTTAGGGAGAGGTTTGAGGAACGATAATGAAATGGTTTCTTGACTGTTTATGTAAACCTTCCTGCAAATCTGCAAGACAGGAAGAGAGAAGCACAAAGGTGCCAGCTTGATGTTTAACAAATGTCATTGCCATTCTCAGCTGCCTGGGATCAACACTTCCAGCTCTTTTGCCTAGGCTGTAAAATGAAGTTAATACTTCAGTCACCATTTACAGACTTGCCTGAAAGAACCTTTTAAAGAGTGATTTCCATAGACAAGAAGGCCATATCTTGTCTGTCTATTTCCTCTTACGGAATATGATTTTAGACAACTGCATGTTAAAGGTCATCTGTATATTCACAGAACTTCTTAGTGGCATCCTTACTGTATCCACCATATAATTTTCTGAGTTGTGTTTTTTTGCTGTTTCTGGTTTTACAGGTTTTTTTTTATTTAGTGTTTGAAGATATTTTTGTGGAAAGAGAGACTTCTGATATAAATACTGTAGTATAGATTCTTCAATCAGTGCTGGGCAGATTTAAGCAAGCAAATACCACCTAAGGTAAGGGAGGTGAAATTTAAGATGCTCTGTCTGTGAATGGAGAAGAGATTCCTTCCTTAAAATCTTTTGATTACCCTAAGAAACCCATTTTTTTATTAATTTCTTTTTTTTTAAGAAGAGAATACTGAATGCTGAAAACTTTTTATTGTTGTTACTACTATTCTTGTTTTATTAAAAGAAACATCTGTTTTAAGACAGAATAACAGTATCATGTCATTACTGCTTTCTCTTGGTCTCTCTCTTCTCACCCAAACATATGTTATGGGTCAGAAAATTTTTTTGTTATTTATACTGATAATGTAACTAATTCACCCATGCATGCTGTGCTGGGCTCATAACACATGACAGTTTATCTCACACATTACTCAACATCTTGTGGAAAAAAAATGCCTGAAATATCAGAAAGAAAAATTGAAGAACATATGACTGTGGCTGAGACAAGAGAAGTAGTGCTGGGGTTCATAAATGTAGTTAATACTACTGTGAGCAGTGCTATTGCTGGCAATCCTGTCAGTTAAAAAAAAAAGATAAATTCACTTACTGAGTTCCTTGTATAGAGCTGAGCAACACACTGAAAATAAATCATCTGTTCCTTTCTACTACCATAAAACAGAGGAGAAATATAAGCGTTGTAGTTAACAGCAAGGCTGACCTTAGAGATTCTGTTGCCCCAGAGCTGACAAGATTGTAGGGAAGGGAGAGTTTATAGCTGAGATTTTAGAAACAAATGCTTTAGGATTTTATTCCACTTTTGGGAAAAAACCAGAGAAAAACATTCAGTCTTTCGGGACATCTTCCATGACTTGTATATCTTCTGCTATCAAGATTCAGCTCTCATAAAATCTCATGCTGTGTTTGTACTGCATTGGTGCCAGCTCTCACTGTTTTACAGCAAAACTTCAAATAACTGATACCGGAGTAAGGTTGCTACCTGAGCATCTCATTTTTCAAAAGAAGTAGCAAAAAAATGGATGTCCAGCCCATGTGGCAGTAGGCAGAATCACCGATCATGCTGACTCCAAAAGACAAGTAATTAAATATTGTTTTCAAATCTAATGATTATTATAATCTTTGTGGAGTTTTTTTTATACAGATTGTGAATGAGAGAGAGAAAAATACGAAGCAGTCATCTTCTCGTAAGAAAGACAACATATAAAACTCAGGCGCAATACTTTAAATGGGTACTAGCAATACTTCATATATTTCTACTTTAAAAGTACATTTCTACCATCTTTGAATGTACAATCCAGCTGAGAGATTACACAGTTTGCTATTTTTAATTGTATTGAACTGTTTCTATGTATTAAAGTTTTTGCTTTCAGAAATTAATTAATGAAATTATTCATGTTGAATTAAAATTAAATTTATTCAAGAAATTCACAACCAAATTGGTATTCAGCAGGTGTCTCTGGGACCTATCCTAGACTCTCTGCAAAATGAAAACACCTATTTTCTTGATACAGGTAAGTTAGGAGTGTATACAGCATATCCTGTAAGTTTCAAGAAGAAACTTTGAAAACTGCAGCATGAAATGGCACATAAGAAATTCATACTTCAGCAGTGGAAGCAAGATCCATTGAATTTAATAATACATGATTTTCCCCTTAAAATTCCTCAGTCTGTATCCAGACTTTTGTCATGTTTCAAGCCTTCATTAATGTTACTGTTTTCTGGAAAGTACATATTCTTTCAGATGAAGGGGCAGAATTTGCCTTCAGTAATTTGTTTGTTGGAAAATAATTTGAAAGTATATGAGCTGTAATAAAATTGAAAATTCATCCATTTTTCAGATTTGTTGGGATGTATTTTTGGAAAGGATTTACATTTATGACTAAGGATAGTGTCATCAATAATTTACCCTTCAGCAAAATGCATTATGCTATAAATCTAATCACACACCAGATCAGACTACTCTAATTTTAAGATTGTATCATAACTCCCCCACACACACACTTTTTATTGAGAGAGATACAATATTCATCCATGAGAAGTGCCTTTGCATTCACCCTTATAGAATTACATTATTTCAACAGGCTAATATGCAGCTAAAATATTAAAGTAAATATTCTGGAAAATATGTTGAAGTTTTATTTCTTTCTAAATTGAAAAGTATAGAGACCAATAACTTTTGGGGTCTACACATCAGAATTCTCATGTATCTAATGTTGACGTAACAATACACATTCTAGGGTTCTGAAACTGTTGACGGGTGATAAAAAAATCTTTGAAATAAAAATAATGGAAATACTTGAAATTGAAAGAATTACATAATTGAACAATCAGGAGGAAGTCATTCTCATTTGCAATTAGTTTGTAAAAAGACTGGTATCTCCTAAATTCGGCATAATAATTTGGGAAAAATTATATAAAGTTCAAACTTTTTAATTGTATTATACATTTTACATTTGCAAATATTTTTAATGTAGTTTTGTGTCTTCAAAATAATGAAGCAAAGATGGATTATTGCCCTTTTGGCTCTGTAGTAACAGAGGACTTTCATCAATATTTTCATATTTCTATGGTTTCAGGCATCAGTGATGATGGGAAACAAATATGTTCTTTTCAATCAAGATCTTAATTATTTCCTCAGTTTAGAAAGAATGAATATACTGATGGCAATGCAGAAAACTTTAATGTCATGAGTCATTTTAGCTACAAGTGAAACTCAGGGAAAAACAATTTGCTGTTGTAGTTAATGAGATAGCACACTGTTGCTTCTGCAGAAGCCATCTTGCTGATCTCTGAATTCCTTAGCAATTAAAACAGTCAGCAAAATAATTAGACATTAAAAATAAGTCAGTACTTTTATTTTTAAATTCTGTGATAGAATTAACTTCATGATTAATTCAATTTTCATGTTGTTTTTTATCTGATGAAGTGACAGGAATTTTTGAGTAATTTATTTTACATAAACTCCAGTCAGCTTTATGGTAATTATCCATGTGGAAACATTTGTTCATTTGTTTTAGAAAATATAAAAACACTTCTGCAGTAGAGAACTTGTCTTGTTTACAGACTGTTATGATGGGAGTTTTTGTCACTACCATGATTCACATAGGACTGCAGCTTAATCATGCTTTCGTCATTATCACTGTTCAGCACTTGTATACTAGGTATGCATTTCCCAGATCTGCTTCCTATGTTATCCATTAGCAAACTAAAGAGAAATGTGGAGCAAACCAATCTTTAAATACTGGATCACTGTGTATAAAGAGACATCCTCAATGCAACCCTTTTAAGTGGACTAAAATATTTTTGAAAATACATTTCAGTATTATACTTTTAATTTCATTGGTATTTCAAGGAATTTCCATGAAAAGATTATACTTGTTCTTGTGTTTCATGGACACTGTATAAACAATTATTTCAGCAACCAGATATCTCTGAAAAAATACCTTCAGCAAAATAAGCTTAGATTTACTTCAAGTCTGTCTATGTGCATGACTGTTTACCATGCCTCATTCAATTGTCCTTTCATCTTTACCTTTTGCTACTACAGATACTAAATTCTAAATCCTGAGCCTCTGCAGCACATTTATGGAGCTTTTGCAGTAGGATATACATCTAATCTTCGAGCAAGTATTTGTTGTGAATATGGATATTGATTAATTTTTTCAAACATTGAATGCCTCTCTTTTCATATCTAACTTTTCCATATCTGGGCAGTCTGGGGTCATAGAATCATAGAATAGTTAGGGTTGGAAAGGACCTTAAGATCATCCAGTTCCAACCACCCCGCCATAATCAGGGACATCCCACACTAAACCATGCCACCCAAAGCTTCATCCAACCTGGCATTGAACACTGCCAGGGACAGAGCACTCACAACTTCCCTGGGTAATCCATTCCAGCGCCTCACCACCCTTACAGGAAAAAATTTCTTCTTTATATCCAGTCTAAACCTCCCCTGTTTAAGTTTGACCCCGTTACCCCTTGTCCTGTCACTACAGTCCCTACTGAAGAGTCCCTCCCCAGCATTCCTATAGGCCCCCTTCAGATACTGGAAGGCTGCTCTGNACCTCAGTCTCGCCTCTGTCAGGTTAAAGCCATTCCCCTTGTACTGTCCCTACAGCCTGTCTCTTCTCCAGGCTGAACAACCACAAATTTCTCAGCCTGTCTTCCTACAGGAGGTGCTCCCCTTCCCTGATCATCCTTGTGGCCCTCCTCTGGACTTGTTCCAACAGCTCCATGTCCTTTTTATGTTGAGGACACCAGAACTGCACACAATACTTCAGGTGAGGTCTCACGAGAGCAGAGGGGCAGGATCACCTCCTTTGACTTGCTGGTCACTCTCCTTTTGATGCAGCCCAGGGTACAGTTGGCTTTCTGGGCTGCGAACTGAAGGTGGCTCATGTTCATTTTCTCATTGACCAACATCCCCAAGTCCTTCTCTGCAGGGCTGCTCTGAATCTCCTCTTTCTTCAGCCTGGGTCAGTGCCATATTTTAATAAGTGAAAGTAAAAGCATGCAATGCATTTGCATGTGCTGTTGAAACAGATGAAAAGAAAAAGCTGTTCTATGAAAGCTAGTTGTCTAAGTTTGTCCTGTAGTTTATAAATATATATAGAGGAATCTCTAGCAAGATGTATCCTACTTGTTGGAGGGATACATTGAATTGTTCTGTGAAGGTTTCTTTCTCCCACTGACTGCAAAGGGTGTTAGACAGCTAGTTTGGAAACACATCTCACATTTTAACAGGTAGATTTTGCTATTTACTTTAGTTTTTCTGACTTAAAATCTAGGTTGTGTACATGTCACAATCATCAATTACATTACTTACTATAATACAGTTCCTAAAGCTTAAGTGACTGATTCAGCTTCATCCCTACATATACTAGAAATTAATGAGAAAATGGTAATTCCTCTGAGATGGTACATATTATTTTCCAAGAGAATGCTCTCTATTATCAGTGATAGTGGTGCGTCCAAAGCAATAGTGCGCCAGCCTTCCTTGCAAATGGTTGGTGCTAATGCAGTGTAAATAAAATTTCACAGTAATGCATGCTCTATGGCTTACACAGGCATATCTTGAAACAGTTATTAAATCTGATCAACTTCCACCATTGCTGCTTATGCACCATCACTGATATGCTACTTATATTCTATTAAAAGTTTTTTGACATTGCAGTCCTAGATATTTCAACATTTACTTTGTAACAGGACGGGACTCCTTCCCTAGTATACAAATCCATAAAAGCCAGAGAAGAGACATTAACTGTCAATAGAAAGATCCAAGAAGTTACCTAAGTTGGGAGCTGAAAGAGAATACTTCTGAAAGTTTCTTTCCTCCCACTCCAATGTGCTGATATGCAGTACATATCTCATTGCCTACGGAGGGCAGCATAATTTCTGGTTGTTGTGGTTTAACCCCTTTCTGCAATGAAGCACTGCCTAGCCACTTGCTCACTCTCCCCAACTCTGGGGAGAAGACCAGAAGAGTAAAAGTGAGAAAACTCGTGGGTTGAGATAAAAATAGTTTAGTAGGTAAAGCAAAAGCCAGCACACAAGTAAAGGAAAACATGGAATTAGTTCACTACTTCTGATTAGCTACAAGCTGGGTGGAGAATGGATTGAGAGCAGTCCTGAGAAGGATTTAGGTATGTTGATTGATGAGAAGGTCCACATGACCTGGTAGTGTGCACTTGCAGTCCAGAACGCCTACTGTGTGCCAGGCTGCATTGAAAGGAGCATGACCAGCAGACAGAGGGAGGTGATTCCCTCCTCCACTCTGTTCTCATGAGACCCCACCTGCAGCACTGTGTTCAGCTCTGGGTACAACAACACAAAAGGGATTTGGAACTGCTTGCACAAGTCCAGAGGTGACTGCAAAGTTGCTCAGGGGGCTGAGGGCTGATTTTAACCTTTCTTGTGAAGACAGGCTGAGAGAGCTGAAGTTGTTCAGCCTGGAGAAGAGAAGGCTCTGGGGAGACCTTATAACAGTTAGTACCTCAAGGGGGCCTATGAGAAATTTGTAGAGGGACTTTTTGCAAGGATAAAGGGGAATGGTTTTAAACTGAAAGAAGGTAGATTTAGATTAGATGTTAGGAAGAAATTCTTCACTGTGAGGGTTGTGAGACACTTGAACAGGTTGCCCAGAGAAGCTGTGAATGTCCCATCCCTGGATCTGAAGAGGGCTTTGAGCAACCTGGTCTAGTGGAAGGTGACAAGGGGGCTGGAACTAGATGATCTTTAAGGTCACTTTCAACCTGAATCATTCTATGATTGTATGAAGACTGCATCTCGGCAAGGACAGCATTAATGCAACATTTATTATTTTGTTATTATTGAAGGAGATGAAGATTAAATAATAAGAATAGATATTATAGAAATAAATCATTTCATAAACAGTCCCTGTGCTAATTTCTGTAGTCACTAGCTTTATACTGAAATGTGTACCTCCATAAGTGATATAAATAAAAGTATGATATCTTGAAGAATAATTAAGCGAAAAAATTACCTTTGCCTTCAAGTCCTATTTTGCTGTTTTTCTTTCAACTGACAAGGGCATTTTCCACATTATCTAGGAAACACCAAAGGCAAAGACTTTTGGCTTTTTGTCTTGATGGATGTCATCTCTTTCTGTGCAATATCTATTGAATATATTCAATATGTTGAAATTACATCAACCAGAGGAAGTCTTCCTTAGGCAAGAAGGCAGTACTCTAAATCATAGGCTTTTATTTTGGAAAAATTGAATAGCTTGGGAGAGATCTAAGTCTTCAAGGAAGGCTGCATGGCCATGTGGACATTTCTGAACTGTGGGACCAGGATCTGCACCATGCATTGATTTCTGAGGTCTACACATCCTCCAGCATCTCCTAAAAATCAGCTGCCAGTTGGGGTTTGATCTAGTTTACAGCCAAATTCTATGTTAAGCTACAGTTGGTACAAGCTGTAGTGGTTTGTTACTTTGTTGTGACTGGCTTCAAGGCACCTCCTGAGAAGGAGAAAAAAACACAGTTCATAAAAGTGTCCCTTACTGTAGGTAAAATTTTTGATATCCATCTCTGAACATTACTTTTATTCAAGATATTAAATAGATTTTAAATTTTTGTCTACAGTTTGTTTCTGACTTTGAGGAAAACACACTAAAAATTTAACTAAGTCTCTTGCTCAGAAGTGGAAAACCAATAACAACACATCATACATTTAAGAAGCATTTCATTAAAGATAACATCAGCATATGCTTCTAGTTACAGATCATTTAATTGTTATGTATTAAGAATATTTCTAACATTGTTTTTGAGCTTTCATATTCTTGAAATCTATTATGTCAATCGTCAGCTGCTATGACATCACAAGATGCATTCAAAGCAATTATTACTTTAGTATTTAAAATGCTTGGAGTGTACAAATTATTCAGTATGCTATGTGAAAGTAAAAATGTCAGCTTAGCTTTCTACGATTTCATAATGTTTAAAGATTCATGAATTATACATGTACCAGATAGAGAGAAATTAGTGTTTCACTAGAAGACATTTTCTGTGCAAAATATCTGAAACCATATCTTTTAAAACATTCTTGTGATTAATCAAAGTGATTTAAAACATTTAATTATATAAGGTCCTGTATTTGAATTTACTTTCAGTGTAAACCTTTCCTATATTTATTGCTATATGTAAGCAAAAAAAATGTGTCTAATGCTTTACAAATATTTACCTGTAAAATGTAAGAATCCAGATCCTGCACCTTTTGCTGTTTGAATCATGCTGAGAAAAGCAGGCACTAAGAACATGTGACTGAACCCTAAATATTTTATTCATTTGTTTTTAAATCCTATGTCATGATGTTGTCCCTGAATAACTTACCTGAATGCTGAGGTACTTCAGAAGGTTGTTTCTTTTTCTGGTTCCAGATAATGGAGGTAGAAGAAAACAGCCTTGGGAGGAGATTCATAGTCAAGTAGAGCTCTTCAGAAAACTATTGCTATGGGCTAATGAAGGACTTGTAGGCCAGTGGTACATTCTATTTCTTGTTCAAATTTTCTTTAAAAAATAACCAAGAGGACTGACTGGTTCTTTGTTCTTTTATATCCTCCCTATTACCAGTACCAGCTATAACTATAATTAGGCTTATACTTTAAGTGGTAGGAATAAAAACCATTTAGTATTTATCCATCATTTTAAATAATCAGAAAATATTTGGTACCAATTTTCCTACTCATTTATAACTCATATATATCTTAAAATATGAAGAATATCCCTTTCTTTGCACTGCTTTGAAAATCCTTTAATCTTCCTGGCTACCTTTCTAATGCTTTTTGTATATTAGCTGTCTTATTTGGTACCAAGTATTTCATATAGGATGTTGTTGACTGCAACTAATAAGTAATCATGACCGAAATTAATAAGTAAATACATAAGACCTTTATTTTGCAGCTTTGCAACACTTCTGGAGAGCTTTACTGATGCAGCACAATTCAAAGTGGACGCAAGAATTCCTCTTTTTCTCTGGATATAAGCAATAAGATGTAACTCAATTACAGACAAAATGAACTATGCATCAGAAATCTTACATTTGCAAACTTTAATATATGGACTTTTGGTTTAGTTTCTCTTCAGTTATACTAAAACAGAAGGAAATCAGAAATGGCAAAGTGGACAAATAACCATTAAGAACTACAAGTGTATTGCCAGGGTGTGCAGAGGTGCAGCTGGAAAAGGAAAAGCTCAGCTTGAATTGAAATTGGCCAAAGATGTCAAAAACTACGCCAAAGGGTTCTTAAGGTACATCAGCAGAAACAGAAGGAAGATATTGGCCTGCTGTTAAAAAGCAGAGGTGAACTGGGACCTCACCTGCAGTATTGTGTGCAGTTCTGGTGTCATCAACATAAAAAGGACATATGAAAGTGTTGGAACAAGTCCAGAGGAGGGCCACAAAGATTATCAGGGAACTGGAGCATCTCCCATAAAAAGACAGGCTGAGAAAGTTGGGGCTGTTCAGCCTGGAGAAGAGAAGGCTGCGTGGAGACCTCAGAGCAGCCTTCCAGTATCTGAAGGGGGCCTATAGGGATGCTGGGGAGGGACTCTTCATTAGGAACTGTAGTGGCAGGACAAGGGGTAATGGGTTCAAACTTAAACAGGGGAGGTTTAGACTGGATATAAAGAAGAAATTTTTTCCTGTAAGGGTGGTGAGGCGCTGGAATGGATTGCCCAGGGAGGTTGTGAGTGCTCCATCCCTGGCAGTGTTCAATGCCAGGTTGGATGAAGCTTTGGGTGGCATGGTTTAGTGTGGGATGTCCCTGATTATGGCGGGGTGGTTGGAACTGGATGATCTTAAGGTCCTTTCCAACCCTAACTATTCTATGATTCTATGACCCCAGACCTTTTTACAAACTAATGATGCTAGGGTTGCATCAACAAGGGCATCACCAGCAGAGATAAGTCATTACCCCAAACTACCCAGAGCTTGCTGTACCTAGAATATTGTAATCCATTTTGGTTACCACCATACAAAATAGATGTGGACAGGATGGAGAGCATCCAGAGAAGGGCCATAAAGATAACCAAAGGTCTGGGAAGCCTACTATATGAGGAAAGGCTGAGGGAGCCAGGCGTCTTCAGCCTTGAAAAAAGAAAGATCATGGAAGACCTCATCACCGTGTTTCAGTATTTAAAGAGCAGCTACAAAGAAGATGGAGAGTTCTTATTTACAAGGAATCATGTGAAAAAGACATGGGATAATTGGCACAAATTACTTCTAGGGATATGCCTGTTGGATACAAAAGGAAAATTTTTAACACTGGGAACAATCAGTCACAGAGAAGCAGTAGATTTCCCAGTGTTGGACATTTGATATTCAGCTGTATAGTGTGCTGGGTCATCTTGTCTAGACTGCTTTTGCAGGAAAAGTTGAATGAGATGATCCTTAATGTCTCTTCCAACCTGGTGTTCTATGATTCTATGATATGGATAATATGGTGACAGGTCTGGTTGAGACTATAAATCTTCGGTGAGTGTAATGCATTTGTTGACTATTTGTATCTGTATTTCAATAGTTCAGAATAGAAGTTCCCTTATGGAAGAATCACACTGTCTTTGATTGTGAAGGATTTTTAACTTGCCTTAGATATCCTCTCTGGTTACAGGAAATTGTGTTTCATTTCAGAATGAATTTCCTACTTCCCTTCAAAATGTCTTCATTGGTGAAATGCTGCTGAAAGGCTGCAGAGGCAAATCACTAGTATTTAAAGGATTTGGTTTAAGAAATTCTAAGATCTAAGCAATTGTAATCACATCTATTCATTGATAAGGCATAAAATATCATTATCCACATGCTTCTCTAGTCTTTTTGATCCTGAGGAAAATTGCTGTAGGAGTCAAGTATTGAATGTGAGCAGAGTCCAAGAAATATTGCACTATTGTGGGCTTCCAAGTGTATTTAAAAGAACACTGATGCATAGACTTATAATGCAAATAATAAAGAATATACTTAATGATTCCTTGGTGAATACAGCTTTTAGGTAGAAGGGGATCAGTGTCCAGGATATTTCATTGACCAGTAAGGTGTTCTCCTCCTTTAATTAATATTATCAAGGATATCGGTGACAATTGTGAAGCACACTCAGTGATTCCCAAGTCCAGCTCCATTCCTTCAGTCTTATTCTGAATCTTCTTCTGCTCAAATGACTCCAGAGGAGAGCCACAAAAATGATCAGAGGGCTTGAGCCTACCTGAAGCACTGCTTTGAGGTCTAGCAATCTGATCTAGTGGAAGATGTCCCTGCCCATGGCAGGGAGTTGAAACTAGGTGATCTTTAAGGTCCCTTCCAAAATCATGGCAGTCAGGTGAAGAGTCCAGTCCAAAGACTGGAAAATGGGTAATATAATGCCCATTTTCAAGAAGGGGAAAATGGATGACCCAGGGAATTACAGACCAGTCAGTCTCACCTCAGTACCTGGCAATATCTTGGAGCAGATTCTCCTGGAAGGCATGCTAAGGCACACAAAAAACAACAAGGTGCTTGGTGACAGCCAGCATGGCTTCACTAGGAGGAAATCCTGCCTGAACAATTTGGTGGCCTTCCATGATGGGGCTATGGAACTGATGGGCAAGGGTAGAGCAGTTGATGTCATCTACCTGGACTTGTGCAAAGCGCTCGACACTGTCCCACACAA
>NDXB01020046.1:0-17111 GCA_002631895.1 Agapornis roseicollis | reverse complement strand
GGGGGGGCGGGGGGGGGGGGGGGGGGGGGGCGGGGGAGAGAGGGTCCTTCCCCCCCATCACCTCCCTCAGTCGTTATTTGGGTGGTTCAGGAAGGAGGTAGGGAATGGGAATGCTCCCCCTCGGGCTCAGACCTGAGCGGTTGGCATGGAGGGACACATCCCGTCACCCATCGGAGAAACTCCGGATGGGATTCCCGGCTCCGGTGACTTTGAGCTGGCAAATGGGTTGATGGGGAAGATCCGGCGTGCCAAGAGCCCTGCCAGGAGGGAGGTTCCCTTCCCCGACCCTAAGCCGTCGCTTGTCTCTGTATATACAGCTTGGGATAAACCATAGCGAACGCCTGCCTCCTGCCTCCTCTGTTTTTAATCCTTCCTTGATGCTTTTCCCCCAGAAGGGCTGCGGGTTCAGCCCCTTGGTAACAGGTACCACGAGCAATCCCCCTTTCCCAACCAAAACACGGACAAGGCGCTGCCACAATTCCCCTGTGCCCGTGGCCACGTTTATTTCCAGCCCCGGGTGACTCATTTCTTCCCGGGCGCTCTATTTCGGAGCCATTCCCTCAGCTCTCCGGCTGCCATCCCACCTGGAAAGGCACCAAATCCTCCTCCTCCATCACCCACCCGCACCCACCACCCTTGGGGCAGCCCCAAGCAGTGCAAGGAGCCGGCAGGACTGGGTGGCTTCATTTTGAGAGGGGAGGCTCAGCACCATCTGCCGCTGTGTACACACAAACAGGGAGGTCCCGCTCCTGTTTATAGCTACCACACAGCGCCCAGCTCGTGTTGCTGCTCCAGCTCTGAGGTCAGCTTGTCCCTGCTTGTCCCCTTCGCCACCCGTGGCTCGCAGCAGCAGCCCTGCAGCGTGTGGGGATGCGCAGGGACACGAGCGGCTCCTGCATCACCTCCCGGGGTGCTGGGTCCGCAGCGCTGCTCCTCACCCAGGGCACGTTCTGCTGCAGGGGGATACAAGGAAAAGGGGTTAAAAGCTGCCAAAAAAAAAGCCCTTTAATGGCTATAAGCCCCCCTTAGGGAACTGGAGCCATGGAGATAAGGAGCAGAGGTGAGGTCCCGTTGTCCATTCTTGGTGATGGGATGTGGCTGCTCTGCCCCGAAGTGGGTGCTCAGGGCGCTCTGGGTGAGCTGGTACGGTCACAGATTGCCATCTAGTGGTGACAGGCCGCGGAATTCCAGGGAAAACAGGAGGAAAATCGCCGGTTTTCCAGCACGGAGCTGGGTTTGTACAGCGGGGGTCTCTGAACCGGGGAGCAGCGAGGGGACAGCGCAGAGCCCAGCGCACACAAAGCCCGCAGCAGCTCAGCCCTGCTGTGGGCAGGGAGAGCGGGAACGCATCCGTAAGG
The DNA here is from genome assembly GCA_002631895.1 of Agapornis roseicollis. NCBI lineage: Eukaryota > Metazoa > Chordata > Aves > Psittaciformes > Psittacidae > Agapornis > Agapornis roseicollis. The sequence continues at coordinate 15,753 of NDXB01020046.1, read as the reverse complement.
AGAAACAGGGATAAGAGGTGATGGAAACGGGTCCAAGGAGGGGATCCTGCCCCTCTGCTCTGCTCTGTGAGACCCCCTGCAGCCCTGTGTGCAGGGATGGTGCGACCAGGATAAGGACATGGAGCTGTGGGAGCAAGGCCAGAGGAGGCCACGAGGATGCTCAGGGACTGGAGCACTTCCTGTATGGAGCCAGCCTGAGAGCACTGGGGCTGTTCAGCCTGGAGAAGAGAAGCTGCGTGGAGACCTCCGAGCAGCTCCCAGTGTCTGAAGGGGGCTACAAGAATGCTGGAGAGGGACTCTTCATCAGGGACTGTAGCGACAGGACAAGGGGTGATGGGTTCAAACTGAAACAGGGCAAGTTCAGGTTGGAGATAAGGCAGAAGCTCTTCCCTGTGAGGGTGCTGAGGCACTGGCCCAGGGTGCCCAGAGAAGCTGTGGCTGCCCCATCCCTGGCAGTGTTGAAGGCCAGGTTGGACACAGGGGCTTGGAGCAAGCTGCTCCAGTGGCAGGGGTTGGAACTGGATGGGCTTTAACATCCCTTCCAACCAGAACCCTGCAGGTGCCTCAGCGGGGTCATCCCATGACCGCAGCCCCCTCCATCCCTCAGGACACTCCCGGCTCATCCCAACGGCCCTGCCCGCAGACAGCGCAGCCGAAGGGCGCAGGGACCCGGAACGTGCAGGCCCATAGCCCAGGGTCCGGCTGTCATGGCGGCACCCGGCTGAGGCAACGGAGGGCGCCATTACCGGCCTCACCGCGCCCTTCTACGCATGCGCAGTGACCAAGCCGCGCCTGCGCCAACGGTGGGCGGAGGAGGGCGACGCCGCTTCCGCCCGGCGCCAAGATGGCGGCGCCCTTTGTCTGATCCGTGTCACGGTGAGCGCCGCCGGGCCCGGCATGGCAGGTAGCGGGGGGGGGGGCGAGAGGGGCCTGTGGGCGGCTGTGGGGCGCCTGTGGGGCATGGAGCGGGGTTACGGGGCTCTGAGGGGAAGGAGGCTGCGGCCTGCGCGCTGCTTGGGGTTATCCCCCTCCAGAAGAAGCCGTTGTGGGGGGCACCGCGGTGCGGAACCGCTGTTCCCATGAGGGGGCCGGCGTCGGGGTCTCCATCACCCCTTTAGCACCCAGTGGGGCCTGTGCAGCTCGTCCTGCCCCGGTTGCACCCCCTGAGCTCCCCTCCTCAGGCCATCACAGGGGGGCAGAGGGCGGCTGGGGCTCCCCGACTGTGCGGGACCCGCAGTGAGCAGTGGGGCCAGGGCAGCACGAAGCCTGCGCCCCACGCGTGTGGGGCAGCCGCTGTCCCCCGGGGCACGGGTAGCGCTGGCAGCACCGGAGCCCCGGCAGCCCCATGGGGCTGTCAGCGAGGACCCGTGGAAGCTTCACGGAGCAGCTCGAAGGGAAAAGGGTTCCTCATGTCCCAGCATGGGGTCTGGCCCCATGGCAGCCGTGCCGGCGCTCCTCAGGCATGGCTCGGGCACAGGTGATGTGTTCCACGGACAGAACACCTTGTCTTAAACCCGTTTCTGCGTCGGAAGCTTGTGCCGGGTTCTCAGGGCTGGGGCAGCCCTTCTGAGGCAGGGTTTTCACGGGAAAATAAGGATTTAGCCCTAAATCAGCCCCGTGCTGCAGAGACAGGCGGGTTCCTCAGCAGCTCCCCTGGCTCCCTGCCTGCTGCAGCACAGGGCTCCGATTACCTGCAGGCACAGGGACAGGAGCTGCACCAGCGCATCAATGGGCCTGAGCATTGGGTAACCGAGGGCTGGGTGTTCAAACGGGGTTGTCTGCAGTGTCCCTGCTCATCCCCTTCCTCACGGCTCCTTTCAGTTCCTTCTCCCTGTGGGTTTTTAGCTGCCTGTCAGCACTTGAGACCATTTCTCTCGCCTTTGGGTTTTGCTGCTGACCACAGACAGAGCCCTTCTCTGATGACCGGGGCTGGAGCAGCTCCTGTATGGAGCCAGGCCGAGAACATTGGGGCTGTTCAGCCTGGAGAAGAGAAGCTGCTTGGAGACCTCAGAGCAGCTTTCCAGTATCTGAAGGGGGCCTGTAGGGATGCTGGGGAGGGACTCTTCATCAGGGACTGTAGTGACAGGACAAGGGGTAACGGGTTCAAACTGAAACAGGGGAGGTTTAGATTGGATCTAAGGAAGAAATCCTTTGCTGCGAGGGTGCTGAGGCACTGGAATGGGTTGGCCAGGGAAGTTGTGAGTGCTCCATCTCTGGCAGTGTTCAAGGCCAGGTTGGATGAAGCCTTGGGTGCCATGGGTTAGTGTGAGGTGTCCCTGCTTATGGCAGGGGGCTTGGAACTGGATAAGCTTAAGGCCCTTTCCAACCCGAACTATTCTATGGTTCTATGATTCTATTTCATAACTGATTGACACATCCGGGTCCTGATCAGCCCTGACCTTTATGTTCACTGCAACCCTTGCAGGATCAGTGACTGGAAATGAGGACAGCCTCCACTTCACAGAGACTGAAAGGAGTGTGGCTGGTCTGTTCGCCGAGCTGACAGGCGACGAGGGAGATGATGGTAGGCAGAAAGTAACCCTTTCTTTTTATGTTCTCAGCATGAGCCTGGAGGGCTGGATGGTGACAGCATCAAAAGGCTATATTTAAACCATTGTTTTTTCCCGATTTATCAAGGTTTTGGGGTTTTTTTAATAGAGAGATGGGTTTCTTTAATAGAGAGATGCTTGGGTGGCGGATACATGGTGAGATTAACGTTACAAGCAAGAGAGCTTAATGGAGCTTGTGTTGAAGCTCCCTGGGAGTGTAGTCACTGTGGTTCTCTCTGTGAACACATGCAGCAGATGTGGGTGCTCTTATAACAAAGCTTCTCCATGATCAATTGGGTAATGGGAGACTCAGCAGTGGGGTTGGGAGGAGAAGCCCAGGTACCTCTGACCAGGTGCAATTGGGGGTGACACGGGTGGGTGGGTGACGTCGGACCATGGCACATTGAACACGTGAGTTTGGGGTTTAAAAACAGAGCTTTTCATCCTGTTTCTCCCAGGATGGCTCCATAGAGACTGACTTGAGCCCTGGGAAAGGGGAGTACTCTGAAGGAGAACCACAACCATCTCGCCCACAGCCTCAGTCCTCTGGAGATCTCCACTCCTTGCAGCGCAGGGGTGAGTTCAGGCACCAGTCCTGGCTTATTGGGTTCTGTGACATGTGTCCTTGGACAGTGCCACTGCCCCAAACAGCCAATAATGTGGTGGACCAGCAAGGCCTGGTTTGGGAATTGCCCTTCCTAGATCCATCCCTGTTTTGGCACATCTTGTTTGGTTGGGGAAGGAGATGGATCTCGGCACTGGAGATGGGAACTGGCCTTGCCTGAGTAGTGACAGGGAACCAGGGTGGTGTTTTGGGTGAGCTTTAGGGGTTTTGATCTGGATATTTGGGATTTCTAAGGCTTGGACTCAGTGCTTAAAGGTGATCTCAGCTGCTGGTGGACGTGGGGCACTGCGTTTGTGTGCTTGTGCTCCAAGGAAGCCAGAACGTGGTGTTTACAGAGGGAAGCACAGAAAAGATGGAATTTTTCCAGAGGCATTGATTTTCTTGGGATTTTGGTTCCTTTGCAAAGGTTGGATGTAGAGCTGAGACAAAGCCAATCAGGGAGCAACCCAGATCATCATCTGCATGCAAAGTGCCTCCTACAAAGTACCAAAAATAACCTTTGAGTGCATTGACCCATCCTGATTTCTCAGGTCCCATTGCACAGAGCTTTCCCAGTAAAGAATGTAGCGTTGTTTATCCTGCTCGGAAAATCCCCCCCTGTTTCCCACAGCTTCCTTTGCAAACCTTACAGGGTTGTACCTATGTGGGGGCTTAGACAGATTTTGATCCAAAGGCTGATTTTTCTGGCTCTTAAGGGATGTATTTTGGGACAGGCTGTGGGTGTTTGGTTAAAAAGTACAGGCATGTTTTGGAGAGCGGGGCGCGAATCGCAGTGGTGAGTCAGTGAGTGTTATTCCTCATGGATCAGGGTTGGAATCAGCACTGTTGAATGTCTTTGTTGATGACATGGACAGTGGGATCAAGGGGACCCTGAGGTGCTGATGACACTGAGCTGGGTGGTGGAGTCAACACGCTGGAGGGAGGGGATGAGATCCAGAGTGCCCTGGGCAGGCTGTAGAGATGGGACCATGTCAATCTGTCATGAGGTTCAACAAGGTCAAGTGCGAGGTCCTGCACATGGGTTGAGGGAATCCCAGGCACAGCTGCGGGTTTGGGGCAACTGAATGGAGCAGCCCTGAGGGACCTGGGGGTGTTGGTCAATGAGGAGCTCCCCATGATCTGGCTTCAGTGAGCTCTTGAGCCCAGAACCCCCACCCCCATGCTGGGCTGCACCCCCAGAGTGTGAGCAGCAGCTCAAGGAGGGGATCCTGCCCCTCTGCTGTGCTCTGGGGAGACCCCCCCTGCAGCCCTGATCCAGTTCTGGGGCAGCAGCACAAGAGGAACGTGGAGCTGTTGGAGTGAGGGGAGAGGAGGCCATGGAGCTGCTGCGAGGGCTGGAGCAGCTCTGCTCTGGAGCCAGGCTGAGAGAGCTGGGCTGGGGCAGCCTGGGGGAGAGAAGGCTCCTGAAGGGGAGACCTGAGAGCAGCTCCAGTGCCTAAAGGGGCTGCAGGAAAGCTGGAGAGGGGCTTGGGACAAGGGCCTGTAGGGACAGGACAAAGGGAATGGCTTGAACCTGCCCAAGGGGAGACTGAGCTGAGCTCTGAGGCAGAAGCTGTTCCCTGTGAGGGTGCTGAGGCACTGGCACAGGGTGCCCAGAGAAGCTGTGTCTGCCCCATGGCTGGCAGTGTTCAAGGCCAGGTTGGACACAGGGTCTTGGAGCAAGCTGCTCCAGTGGAAGGGGTCCCTGCTTGTGGCAGGGGTTGGAGCTGGATGAGCTTTGAGGTCCCTTCCAAGCCAAACCAGGCTGGGATTCTGTGATGAATTACAAAGACAACCAGTACCTTTAGGGAGTGAATTTCTCTGTGCTTGATCTGATGATGTTGGAGGTGTCCGGGCTTCTCACTTCTGCTGGGAATGATTTTGGAAGCCGATTGATCCTTGGCCAGGACATCTTCCACCAAGTGAGCTGCTAACACTCCCAGTAGACAGGAGGAGGCTCCCTCTGCCCGTGGTGCTCAACTGCTGTGTGCTTGTGCGCACTCCCATGGATCCAGAAGAAGGGACGTGCTTGCTGCTGCTGGGAATTAACCTGGTTTTATGGATCCAAACCTGTTGCCTTTCCCTGACCCCAGACTCCCTGAGCTGCTCTAAAGAGCTGCTAAAGTGGGACAGCAAGTGCTGTGTGCTGGGAACCTTCTGAGAGACACCGAGCATCGACTTAGCATCGAACCAGGAGTGTTTCCCTGACCACAGCCATGTTTCTTCCAGCATCCAGATCCTTGGGGACTTCCTGTCCTGGCAAGTTGAGCAGTAACAAGTCCCCATTTGCTTTCTCCTCCCTCCTTGCTCATGGCTTGCTCAGCAAGCGATGAAATGATCCCTTCAGCCCGCACATGAATCACTTCTGAGGAAACAAAGCCAAGTAAAAGCTCTTCATTCTCTGCCCTCAGGAGAAAACCCAACGCGTGGCAGCGCATCAAGCTCATGGTGCCCCTTTGCCAACAAGGACCTGCTTGAGAAATGGCCTTTTGTGGTATTCCTGGGAGTTTGCAGCATTCCTGAGCCATGCTTCAAGCAGGGAGAGCTCCCTTTAAACACGCAATGCAAGGTGAAAATCCCTCAGTATCACGACAGAAGCACCTAAAATGAGATGGAACTTAAAGCTTTGGATAACTCTTTCCATGCTGTGCCCTCCGAGGGAGCAGTGGCACCCTCTGCTCACCAAAGGGACGACAGCAACAGGGAGGCAACAGGGTTCCTGCTCATGGCTTGGACCATTTGAGGAGTAATCAATGTTTAAATGCTGTTTGAAGGCAAAAAATCCATTGACTGTTGAATGAAGTCTCTCTCCAGCCCTGGGCTGGTGCTGTGGCTGTTCCAGGAGAGGTTTTGGGTTGTGTTTGGTGCTGGAAGCAGGTGGCTGTAGCAAGAAGCCCAGTTTTTTAACTAGCAGTGAGGTCAGGTTGTGGTTGATCTGTGGCTTTGAGATCCGGTCCTTCACAGACCCTCAGGCTCCTTTTGCTTCATGGCCCTTTCTGATGTGGTATCAGTGTTTCAGATCCCGCCTTCACCCCCTTTTCCTGGCATTTATGGGCTCTTTTTCCTCCCCACAGCCATGGATTTCCCCCAGCACAGCAGCCAAGTCCTGGAGCAGCTGAACCAGCAGCGGCAGCTGGGCTTGCTCTGCGACTGCACCTTCGTGGTGGATGGCATCAACTTCAAGGCCCACAAAGCCGTGCTGGCAGCCTGCAGTGAGTACTTCAGGATGCTCTTTGTCGACCAGAAGGACGTGGTGCACCTGGACATCAGCAATGCAGCAGGTAGGAGGGGTTTATCCCACGTCCCTCCAAGCTGCTGGAATACAGTGGTTTGGTGCCCAAGGTCTGCTGCTTCACACGCTTTGGGCTTTTCAGACCTGCGTGGCTGAGCACCCAGAGGGTGTTTGTGGTTGCATCACCTCCCTTGCAGGCCTGGGCCAGGTTTTGGAGTTCATGTACACAGCCAAGCTAAGCCTAAACCCTGACAACGTGGAAGATGTGTTGGCTGTGGCAGGTTTCCTCCAGATGCAGGAGATTGTCAGCGCTTGCAATGCTCTCAAGGCCCTTGCTGTGCCAGCAGAGAGCCCACAGCCCCCTGCCGAGCTCGGTACGTACCCTCCTGCTTACCAAAAGTCACAGAACCACAGAATCTTTTGGGCTGAACAGACCTTAAAGCTCCTCCAGCTCCAACCCCTGCCATGGGCAGGGACCCCTTCCACTGGAGCAGCTTGCTCCAAACCCCTGTGTCCAACCTGGCCTTCAACACTGCCAGGGAAGGGGCAGCCACAGCTTCTCTGGGCACCCTGGGCCAGTGCCTCAGCACCCTCACAGGGAAGAGCTTCTGCCTTATTTCCAACCTGAACTTGCCCTGTTTCAGTTTGAACCCATCACCCCTTGTCCTATCACTACAGTCCCTAATGAAGAGCCCCTCTCCAGCATCCTTGTAGTCCCCTTCAGACACTGGAAGCTGCTCTGAGGTCTCCACGCAGCTTCTCTTCCCCAGGCTGAACAGCTCCAGTGTTCTCAGCCTGGCTCCATACAGGAAGTGCTGCAGCCCCTGAGCATCTTCTTGGCCTCCTCAGGACTTGCTCCAACAGCTCCACGTCCTCCTTATGCTGAGGACACCATCCCTGCACACAGGGGTGCGAGTGGGGTCTTATGTGATCAGAGTCAAGGGGCAGGATCCCCTCCCTGAGCTGCTGCTCATGCTCTGGGGGTGCAGCCCAGCACACGGGGGGTGGTTCTGGGCTGTGAGCACAGCCCAGAAATGGTCCCACAACACAGCCATGCTCTGGCCACCTTCCAAACCCACATCCTGGGTACATCTGGGGCACAGAGGACACCCAGATCAACTCGTGCAGCACCAGCAGCTGAAGAAACAGTTCCTTCAGTCCTCATGGGATTTGGGAATCCTAGCAGCCGGTGGGGTGTCCGTGCTTGGGCAGGAGAAGCTGGATCTCTTTGCCTCTTCCCTCACAGCAGCTGACAAAGTGACCACTGAGGACAAGCCATCAGCAGCAGAAGCAGGGGGTGACCCTGACAAACCCAAGCTGGTTCCTCCTGACCTGGAGGGGAAGGAAGAGACTCCCAAGGGGCAGGCGGAGCAGCTGGGTGCCCAGGAAGGTGAGCACCAAGGGCTGGCACCCCAAATCCTCCATCACCCCCCTGGCCAGCACACCCTGTCCTGCTGCCAGGCTCCACTGCATGGAGCCAGCGTGCCCCTGGTGGTGCCTGAGGTGCTCTCTTGTTTACAGGGGCAGATGCTGCTGCACCAGAGGGTCCCAGCACCACAGGTCCTGGCTGCCCGCAGAGCGTGGTCAGCAGCAGCAGCAGCAGCAGCCCCGCAGCGCAGGGCAGCATCTCTCAGGGCACTGGAGCAGGAGGTGGGTTGAGGAGCGAGGGGGTGGGAGGACATTGCTGCCTGCCCATTCCATCCAGCAGAGCTGAAACCAGCCTGGGCAGGGCTGGGACCCTGGTTTTCTGTGCAGTGATGTTGTTTGCTGGCCCAAAGCTGCCTCCCATGCGTCACAGGAGCCTGTGGGAGCAGTTTTCATGGGGCAGGGCTAGGAAGGATGGGGAATGCTCCTGTGTCTGTGCAGGTGGTTGGGTTTTAGGGCTGATAACCTGCAAATCCAAACTGGCTTCAAGCAGGGGTCTCAGCACCAGTCCCTTGGGTTCTGCTGCTCTCAGTCTTTACCATCCCCATCTTCTAACTCTTCGTAGAGGTAGAGCTGGAAGGGAAGGAGGAAGAGGGGGAAATGACAGCAGAGGAGGAAGAGGAGGCCAAAATTCCTGAGGAAGAGCAGCCCCGCTTGGAAAATGGGGAAAACACTGAGGATAATGAATCTGGGAGCACTGATTCCGGGCAGGAAAACTCGGGAGAATCCCGACTGCTGCGTTCAGGCACTTACAGCGACAGGACTGAGTCCAAAGCCTACGGCTCCGTCACACACAAGTGTGAGGTGAGGCTGGTCTCAGTGCCAATGGTGGCTCTGGTCCCTCGGGAACACCAGGTGCCATTGTCCCTGTCTGTCCCCAGGACTGTGGGAAGGAGTTCACCCACACCGGGAATTTCAAGCGGCACATCCGCATCCACACGGGCGAGAAGCCCTTCTCCTGCAGGGAGTGTAACAAAGCCTTCTCCGACCCGGCTGCATGCAAAGCCCATGAGAAGACTCACAGGTACCAGAGCTGCCACTGGGATGAGAAGAGCTTGGAGAGGCTGTGGTGGCTGGGTGAGGGCTGGAGGAAGAGGTTGGTGTTGGTCCAGTGGCCACTGAGGGGTCAGCTCTGCAGGGATGGAGGCTCTGAGTTGCTCATTGGGATGGGACTGGCCATGGGAAGGGCTGAAAAGTGTGGCTTTTGCCACAGAAAGTCAAATCCCAATGAAATCTGTTGGGGTGTCCAGGAGGAAATCTGGCTGTGCTGCCCTTCCTTGGTGGGTTGCTTCAGGACATGCTGGGGAATCCAGAAGGGTCTGGCTCTGGGTGGTGGAGCTCAGATGGGGAGGGGTAGAGCTTGGTTGAGGGATGCTGGAGCTCAGATGGGGAAAGCAATGGAACTTGGATGGGGAGCACTGGAGCTCAGATCGGGGTGAGGGAGCATTGACGGGGGCCCTGGAGCTCCTATTGGAGTAGTGGAGCTCAGATTAGGGATGGTAGAGCTCAGGTTGGGGATGCTGGAGCTTGGATGGGAGCACTGGAGCTCCTCTTGGAGCGGGTGAGCTGGCACTGGGGGCTCTGGAGCTCTGCACCGCAGTTGTTGCCCCTCGCCGTGCCCCCCCCCCTCAGCCCACTGAAGCCCTACGGCTGTGAGGAGTGTGGGAAGAGCTACCGGCTCATCAGCCTGCTGAACCTGCACAAGAAGCGGCACACGGGGGAGGCCAAGTACCGCTGCGAGGACTGCGGGAAGCTCTTCACCACCTCGGGCAACCTGAAGCGGCACCAGCTGGTGCACAGCGGCGAGAAGCCCTACCAGTGCGACTACTGCGGGCGCTCCTTCTCCGACCCCACCTCCAAGATGCGGCACCTCGAGACCCATGACACCAACAAGGAGCACAAGTGTCCCCACTGTGACAAGAAGTTCAACCAGGTGAGCTGGGCGCTGGCCCCGCTGTGGTTTGGGTCCCTCTGCAAGAGGATGGGATGATGATGATGATGGGGGGGGGGATGTCTCTGCATCGCTCTGTGTTGTCCCCAGGTGGGGAATTTAAAGGCTCACTTGAAGATTCACATCGCGGATGGACCCCTCAAGTGTCGGGAGTGTGGCAAACAGTTCACCACGTCAGGTAGTGTGGGACTGGGAGGGCTCAGTGATGGAGGTTGGGTTGGGTTGGGACCGGAGGGAGGATTTCAGCCTGAGTTTAAACCTCTTACTGTGGTGCATTAATGTTTCCCCCTCTACTGGGCATCTCACATCGATTGCATCCGAGGAATACTCCCAGAAGGAGTCTTTGATCCAGGTTTTAGGGACGGGGAAGTCTCTCATCTTCCCAAACCACTGTGGAGCTGGAGGGGTCCGAATGAGCTCAACAGCATCTCTCTGTCCCCTCCAAACTCAACACTTGTTCTGCCTATCCCCATCACCATGTTATCCCCCATCCTTGGCTGTGTGCGAGGTGCCCCTCAATCCTTCTGTAAATGGCCACAGGCATTCCCAAGGGAGCTTCTGTGGTGCTGGGAAGGAGGGATGGGGGGTGCTGGTGTTTCTGTGCCCCACAGCTGAGCCTCATTAACTCCCACAGGGAACCTCAAGCGGCACCTGCGGATCCACAGTGGGGAGAAGCCCTATGTCTGCGTCCATTGCCAGCGCCAGTTCGCTGACCCCGGGGCTCTGCAGCGGCACGTCCGCATCCACACGGGTAAGGGACCCGGCTCTGTGCCTCCCCACTAGGGCTGGGGGGGAATCTTGGAGTCGTTGACCCCCCCACCCCCCACCTTTCCTATGGTATTCTGCAGGGGAGAAGCCATGCCAGTGCTTGATCTGCGGGAAAGCCTTCACCCAGGCCAGCTCCCTCATTGCCCACGTGCGGCAGCACACGGGGGAGAAGCCCTATGTATGCGAGCGCTGCGGGAAGAGGTGAGGCTCCATGATGGGAATACGGGATGGAAGTGGCAGTGTGGCACCCCTGGGGACAGGAAGGGAGGTGACAACTGTGTGTGTGTCCCCAGGTTTGTGCAGTCGAGCCAACTGGCCAACCACATCCGCCACCACGACAACATCCGGCCCCACAAGTGCACTGTCTGCAACAAAGCCTTTGTCAACGTGGGCGACCTCTCCAAGCACATCATTATCCACACTGGTGCGTGCATGAGGCTTCAACCCCCCATCCTTAACCATCCTCCCCATCTTTAACTGAGCACAGCCCAGCTTAAGTGTGTGTTTGAGCCAGAAACCCCCCTGTGCTGGGCTGCACACCCAGAGCGTGAGCAGCAGCTCAGAGAGGGCAGCAGCACAAGAGGGATGTGGAGCTGTTGGAGCAAGGCCAGAGGAGGCCATGGAGATGCTGCGAGGGCTGGAGCAGCTCTGCTCTGGAGCCAGGCTGAGAGAGCTGGGCTGGGGCAGCCTGGACGAGAGAAGGCTCCTGAAGGGGAGACCTGAGAGCAGCTCCAGTGCCTAAAGGGGCTGCAGGAAACCTGGAGAGGGGCTTGGGACAAGGGCCTGTAGGGACAGGCCAAGGGCAATGGCTTGAACCTGCTGGAGGGGAGACTGAGATGAGCTCTGAGGCAGAAGCTGTTCCCTGTGAAGGTGCTGAGGCGCTGGCACAGGGTGCCCAGAGAAGCTGTGTCTGCCCCATCGCTGGCAGTGTTGAAGGCCAGGTTGGACACAGGGTCTTGGAGCAAACTGCTCCAGTGGAAGGGGTCCCTGCCCATGGCAGGGGTTGGAGCTGGATGGGCTTTAAGGTCCCTTCCAACCCAAACCATTCCATGGTTGTAACCACCCCCCCCAATCCCTCCTCTTCCCCATCTCAGGGGAGAAGCCGTTCCTGTGTGATAAATGTGGTCGGGGCTTCAACCGTGTGGACAACCTGCGCTCCCACGTGAAGACTGTGCACCAGGGCAAGGCTGGGATCAAAATCCTGGAGCCGGAGGAAGGCGACGAGGTCAACATTGTCACGGTGGCCTCCGATGACATGGTCACATTGGCCACCGAGGCACTGGCTGCCACCGCCGTCACCCAGCTCACGGGTGAGCCTGGGGCCTTCCTGGAAAGGAAACTTCCATAGGGTGCAGCATGGGGGTCCTGGAGACATCCTAGAAGTGAGGTTTATCCATAGGGTGCAGCTCAGTGGTCCCAAGAGGCATTCCGGAAGGGAAACATCCATAGGGTGGCAGTCTGTGGATGTAGGAGGTGTCCCAGAAGCAAGGTTTATCTGTGACAACAGCCATTCTGGAAGGGAAGCTTATTCATAGGGTGCAGTTTGGGGGTCTTAGACCCATTCCAGAAGGAAAACTTATCCGTCAGGTACAGCTTGGGGGTCCTAGAGTCATCCCAAGAGCAGGCTTTATCTAAGGTGCCATTCTGGAAACTTATCCATAGGGTGCAGTTGGGGGATCCAGGAGTCGTTCCAAAAGTGAGGCTTATCCACAGGGTGCAGCGTGGGGGTTCCAAAAACCATTCCAGAAGGGAAAAGTAGCTACAGGGTGCAGTCCAGGAGTCTTGGAGCCATTCTGGAAGGGAAACTTACCCGTAGACTGAAGCCTGGGGATTTTCCATTCCAAAAGCAGGGTGTATCCATGATGTGCAGCCTGTGGCTCCTGGAGCTATCCTAGAGGATACTGGAGGCTCATCCATGGGGTGCTGCACCCATTGCTGTGCCCTCGAAGCTGGGAACCAGTGCAGCCTGGCTGGACCCCCCCTGAGCCCCACAATGGGCACATCCCCACATTCCGCTCCGGCCAGGATCCCCCTGATCCCTTTTCCCACTCTCCTGCAGTGGTGCCGGTGGCGGCCGCAGTGACCGCGGATGAGACCGAAGCACTTAAAGCCGAGATCACCAAAGCAGTGAAGCAAGTGCAGGAGGCGGGTGAGCAGCGATGGGGACATGGGGGGTGAGGGGGCACTCATCCATCTGCCCCCATTCCCATCCATCCCAACCCTTTTTCCCTTGCAGATCCCAACACCCAGATCCTTTACGCCTGTGATTCCTGCGGGGAGAAGTTCCTGGATGCCAGCAGCCTGGCGCAGCACGTCCGCATCCACACGGCCCAGGCGCTCGTCATGTTCCAGGCGGACACGGACTTTTACCAGCAGTACGGCCCCGCCGGCACCTGGCACACGGAGCAGGTCATTCCCGCGGGAGAGCTGCTCTTCCGCACCCGGGATGCTGCCTCCGACACCCCCCCGGCCCCACAACCGGCGGCTGGAGAGGGGCAGGCCCCCCCCCCCGAGTGACCCCTCACCACCCCCACCCCTTCGCCTTTATTTAAGAGACAGTGCTGGGAATGGGTGTAAAAAGTGGATTTTGGGAAGGAGATGGAATAAATGGCAGTATTTTCTAAGGGGTGGTGCTTGAGGGGGGATGGTGCTGGAAGGTTGGGTGCCCACTCCCCCCGGTGATGCTGGGGGGGGGGAAGAGGTGGAGGCACAGAGCTGGAGCCTAATGGGGGCTCCTCAGATCCTCCTTTAATCACTGCCAAGGGTGGGATCTGTTGGAACTTGGGATAATGAAGATGGAAAAGGGTTATTCAGGCTTGGCAGCGGGCAGGGGGCACACACTGGGGAGTGGCTCTGGCACCACATCCAGGCTCTTCCCAGGGGCACAGACCCCATCCCAGGGGTCCTGGGAACCCTGGAGGCAGGATCAGGCCTAAGTTTCCCCCAGGATGCGGGATGGACACACAGGACACCCCTATGGCTGTTGTGGGCACTGTCAGACCCTTCACATTCCCTGTGTCCATGTCTGTCTGGAGCTGGTATCAGGCCTGAGTCCCCCTCAACCACCTTCAAGGCCTCCAGGTGTCGAGGTGGAGACTGGGTTGTACACACGGACAACTGGAAACAGGGATGGCTGCGGGCCCTGCCTGATGGACACATAGGGCATGGACAGATGGACACAGAGGTATGGAAATTGAGGGGGTCTGACTGGGGTCTTTGGGGCAGGACCTTGTGTCTGGGGGTGGTGGTGGTGTCTGTGTGTCTGTTTGTCTGTCTGCGCCCTGTCCTTGTGTCCATCTACACATACAACCATCCATCCACAGCGCTGTCCCTGTGTCCACCTGTCCATGCGGCTGCAGCACAGCCCATCCCCTGCTCCCCCCCACCACAGCAAGATGGAGAGAGGGACACCAGGACAGGGTCTGTGTCCCTGGACACAAGGACAGTCACAGCCGCATTGATGGACACACGGACAAGTGCCCATCCAGCCAGGTGCATGCAGGCAGAGGGACACAGGGACTGTTCCAAGGGCAGATGGATGTACAGACAGACCCACAGCCAGCTGGACACACAGACAGCTGCTGGTCTTTCCGGACACATGGATGAGTGGATGGACAGACAGACACACATCTGTGCCACGTTCAACTAGAATCACACGTGGCTACAGGCCTGCTGGGCACTAGGGCGGGCCAGACAGCCAGACAGACACCTGCATGGATGGTTGGATCCAGCTGGAGAGCTGGATAGGAGTGTGTTCAGTTGGACAAGGGTGGTTGCTCATTGGCTGGACCAGGCAGATGGACAGTTGTACATCCAGCTGGATACATGGATACCTGTATGTGCAGACGGACGGATGGATCCCACATACACGCAGTCACCTTCTCAACCCATTGCCATAAATTCCCTCTTCCACCCCCAAAACCTGGATTTTTTCTGCCCCATTCACAATCCCTGACTCCAGACACATGGACTGGGGTAGAGCAGCATGGGCAGTGGCTGCTTTGTCCACCCACCCATCCATACAGCCGTCCATCTGTCCCTGCCCCCCGTCTGTGTGTCCATCCCCACCCTGGGGCTCTGGGAGGGTGCTCAGGCCCCATCCCAGCTCTAGACACATGGATGGGCACAGACACAGACCATGGGGGGGGGAAGGGTCTGATCCTGCCCACTTGTGGCTTCATGGCGGAGCCATACACATGGCTCAACATCTGACTGTCCACATCCATGTCCATACCACAGTGCTGCTGGGGTGCCTCAGGCTTGATCCTGCCTCCAAAACCTCCAGGACCCCCCCTTGGGGTGCTTGTGCCCCCAGGATGAGCCTGGAAATGGCTCTGGAGCCCTGGATTCCCTCATCCATCCTTGTGTCCCCCTGTGCCAGCAGCCCCATTCCCAGCTCTGAGTGGGACAAAAAGTACAAAGGCCAGGACTGGAGCCAGCATGGCCTCCCAAACCCTGACACAGGGGAGGGGGACCAGGGTCCCCCCCATTTAGCCACCCCCAGCTGCTCCCAGGGCATCCACATCTTCTCCATCTCATTTTTTACCAAACCTGCTTGATTTTAACCCATTTGCATCAGCAACACCGAGGGTTCAGTGGCTCCCGGCATCACACCATTCCCACACCAGAGCCCAGCGTGGTTTAGGGTGTAAAACCAGTGGAAAAGGTGAATCCTGCTGCTTGGGTTTAACGCTGGTGCTTTAAAGCAGGAAACTGGCACTTTGAGTCATGGTGATATTAAAAGCAGGAGGGAAAATATGGCAATGTTTGGTTCCCAAGCCCCATTTTTGGGGAAAACCCAAGAGCTTTGGGTAATTCTGCTTCCAACACCTTCGATGGCTTCAAACCCAACCCCGCCGTGGCCGAGGGAGCACAAAGGGGCGCCGAGTGTTTTGTATTTTTTAATAAAGTTTGTAATCCAATGGACACACAAAACAAAACGGGAGGGGAAAAAACCCAAAAAAAGAACAAAAACCAACAGAAACAAACAAACAAACGGAAAATAAAACCGGGAAAAAAGAAACCAGGTCCATAAATTAATAAAGTGTTACCGGGGGGAGGGCCGGGCAGGGGGGAAGTCTTTGTACAAGTGTAAAACACTTCCACAGCGGATGAGGCGGGGGTGGTTAAATGAAGCACTTACAAATGGGTGACGATACAAAGTCTGAGTATGAAAATAAGATTTTTTTTCTCTGAAAACACGTTTTTTTTTGTTTTTGTTTTT
>NDXB01020045.1:0-10119 GCA_002631895.1 Agapornis roseicollis | reverse complement strand
GTTGGTTTTTTTTTTGGGTTTTTTTTTTTGGGTTTTTTTTTTTTTTTTTTTTAGATTTCCCCTCCCCCCTTTTTTTGGTGTTTGAAGTGTTGATGAAGCTTATGCCAGGAAAAAATGTGGTTGGTTACTTTTAAGTTTGAAGCTGTTTTAAGAGAGCACGTAAGTTTTTGCCAGTAACTCACCTACAACCTTGATTGGATCATGTTGTTGTCAGATGTTTGGAATCATTTGGAATGCAACATTGAACATTCGTTGCTGTCCATCAATCAAGTGAGCAGTTCAAGTGTTTTCTTATAGATTTCTGTGAAAGATTCATGAAATAATGTTCCTTAGAAGCAAGCTGTTGTCAGTCATCTCCTTTTTAACTGATCTGTAAATTCACCTCGTGAGGTATCTTAGCACTTGGAAACAGAATTATTTTTGATACACTCATGTTTGTGAAAGATAAATAGCAACAATGGTTAATTATTATTTATGACCTCAAACCCTCCTAAGTTTGGAAATTGCTTAAGGCATGGGCTGTGAGTTCATCAGTTATTTCAGTGTCTGTCATGAACATGAATTAGTCTTAATATGCTGAAGAAGCAGATTAAGAAACCATGGTGTTTCTTGATGCTTTAGAAGCATCTACAGAAGTGTAGTAGTGTAGATACAGAAGTGTATCTACAAATGCTTCCAATAAGCTGCAGATTTGGTCTAAAAAACTCCAAGCCACAAAATACTAACTAGCATGAAATATTCAATACAGAAGAAACTCTAAACATGGGATTCGAAATGCTTTGTAGGATGTAACAGTACTTTTGCTGTGGGATTAACTTTTTTGTTGAGTAAAAATTGGCTTCACTGTACGTCTTCATCAGTGACCTTGACTCCTTCCTTTCAGTGAACAGAGAGGATGAAGCAGTCAGGTATGCAGGTGATACTCAGATTGCCTGGCTGATAAGTCAGCCTGTGAACTGTGAAAATTGAAATGACTCTGATGTGCTTGGCTTCCTGAAAAATTTAGAAAAGAGTCATGGTTTAAATGTTATAGAATAACATTTGAATCACTTGAAAAATAGTGACACCGTGCAACTGTACCAGTTTGAGAAGGACTCCTGCAAAACTCTTTATACTTTGCTTACTCGCATCCCTGCCCTCCTGTTGCTGTATTTGCTCACTTGCTCTTTGTTTTGTTTTTGTGAATTTAATCAAATATTAAGGAATTAAATGTATTGTGAAAACCAGACAGCTAGAATATTATATAGGAATGATGACAGGAACAGAATTTGAAGAATAAGGATCTGTATGTATTTAGACTTTTTTCAAAGTCAGTATGAATGAATGCAAACTGGTGATTCCTTATACTGGGCAGTGTTTTGCGCTTTGTTGATAGAACAGTGCCATCTAGTGACTGCTCACATAAAGCTAGGGGGAAATTGCCAAGGGAAATGTTGGTCAGAGCAGATTGCATAGACTGCAAGGTCAGATGGTTTCACAGCTGTAGAAAGACAGCTTTGTGAAAGGTCGAGTAGGCTGAGGTCTGATCCGTTGTACCTTGAGGTGGAACCACTGCCAAAATGGTCCTTGCGTGAGGCTGTGTTCGGAGGTGCTGTGAACTGCACAAGAGGAAGATGGCTTTCTTACAGAGCCAGCCACAGATCTGGCACTTGCAAAATTTTTGGCTTCAGTTAGCAATCTAATTACCATAAGATATTTGTAAACACTTTTTTTTTTTTTTTTCCAAATGCTGCCATAGTTTTTAGGTAAAGGTAACTTAGGCTTTTTTTTTTTTTTTGGATATCTTTTTTTTTCAGTGAAATTAACCATTTAAACATTATCTGTATTTTTTTTTTTTTTTTCTTTTTTTTTTTTTTTGCATATATTTTTTTTCCTTTTTTTTTTTTTTTTTTTTTCCCTATTCTCTCTTTTTTTTTTGTTTTTTTTTTTTTTTTTTTATGCATATATTTTTTTTCCAGTGAAAGTAAGCATTTAAACAGCATATGTACTTTTTTTTTTTTCCTCTCTGTTTCTTTGCAGCTTGGTCACATACTATCTCCTGCACCTCTGCCTTCTCAGAAACCCCACAGTCCTGAAGCCTTCCCTTCTCCTGGAAAGACTACTCAATTTAAGAGACAGCTGAGTGAAGATGTGAGACAACTCAGAAGGGAAAGCCTTGGGGCTCTGTCTGGTGAGTCTGGGGTGTGTGTACTGTTACCAGGAGGTTTAGCAGCCGAGGAGCTGATGGTGCCTTGACCCCTGGTGTTTGCCTTGTGGGCAAACATTTTGGAAGAGATATGAGCTCCACCTGGAGTTTCCATAAAGTCTCTTCCTTCCACATGGGCTCCCTGATTGTCAGTAGAAGGAGCTCATGTTTGAAGCTCTGCTTTCATGGGGTGCTGATAGGTGGCAAAGCACCTATTTCAAGCCTGAAAATGACCCATTTCCTGAAATTTTCAGGAATATGGCATTTATCTTGCTGACTCAGTTTGGAGGCGTATGGGTTGTTTGAGATGTGCTCACATGCATCCATCCATGGGATCACATACATCTTATTTTCTCAAGGTGCTGAAATGCACAGATGGTCCCTCTAGACTTGGGTTCATTAAAGAAAAAGCAGTTTGGCCTCATTTATCTGCTGGAGTCCTTGCAAGGGAGGAGGGGCGTTACCAGCTAGCCACTAGTTGTAGACTTGCAAACTCTCCATGGAACCATGTGGAGAGGTATCAGGATGTTTGAGGAGGGCTCAGGCCCTCCCTGCCATGATAGTGTCTGTGGAAAATGCCAAATGCTGAAATCATGATTGTATCCTGGAAGCTGTATGTCTGCATACATAGTGATTGATTTTGAGTGTCTAGTGAAATGAATGTTGAAAACACTGGGACAGTTTAATTAGCACTTGCTTTCTGCATTTCAAGAAAAAGAATTTCTAAATTTGCTAGAATTCAGCAATTAAATAGATTCCTGAGATGCACAGTATCTAACAGCATGAAGAACGTGCTGTGAAGAAGAGTATATTAAGTTGTCTTGTGCTTTATGTGAAGGGAAGACAGATACTACTACAGGAACTTCTTGTGTCACATCAGCACATAATCATTGCTGTGATTTTTAGTGTCACTTGGGTAAGATTTGCCATTTCCCTTGTGCCTTTATTTTTATCAAGGGTTGTATTATGAAGATTTCAGAAATGATAGAGTATTTGTGCTCAGTATGAGCTTTCATGAATAGTAAGTGACTTGCATCATTCTGAAGTATAAATTCCGTTAACCATGTTGGTGAATTCTGGCTTATCTGGACCATTAATACTCTAAAAACTTGAACTGTAGATCAAACTAGTGCTTGCTGATACTAAACATTGCCAGCATACAGCTTATTATGTCAGCAAGAGTTGGTGTAGGTTTTTAATTTTGTTTTTAACTTTAAAGTAGGGTGGTGGTCTGTAAAAACTGAACTTTCCCACATAAGCCCTCCAGATAAAGAGAAGGGAGACAGCCTAATCAAAACCAAACAAAGCAAATGTTCTCTGCTGTTGTAATCTCTGGTCTTTATCTCTATGCTTGAATTATTGCTTGGGGCCTTTATAAAGGGGAAATGGATATGCTTTGTGTCTGCTTGCAATATGTTGTGCACAGTTTCATGTCGAGATTTGGGAATATAGTGTGCAATGATGTTAAACTGCTTTACTACTAATGAACTTTAAATGAACCTGAATACCCTACGGCTTTGGTATCTTAAAATAGTTTAAATATCTTAACAGCTTTCATGATACTGATTAAATTAATCAAAGTCATTGTGATGACAGGAGGTTGTTATTTCGGGACCTTAAAAAAAACCCCATCATTTTAAAGAACTGTTGTAGATGGAGAACTATTTCCTAGAATTGTTTTAAAATGCCCAGTAATCTGAATTTAATAATTTCAGTGTTAACCTCAGGCTTGTATTTACCTACCTGTTTTTGCGTACTGAAATTTGGTGTTTTAGTTTGTGGTTTTGTGGGGTGTCTTAAATGCTGAAGAATGGCTCATGGTTCTGGTTTGGAACTGCAACAATCAAAATATCATTAAAAAAAAAAAGAAAAAGGAGAGAAGGCCGAGAAGGCCCTCCATGCAAGAGTGAGCTGTTGTGTCAGCTCCACACATCCTGTCCCTAATTCCTGTTTGAGTCTTAATATTTCTGGAAAGATACTCATGGTCCATAAGGTAAAAAATAAAAATATAATTCGGAAAAGTTCACTTTTTTATCACTTTACACTAATTACTGTCTTCTTCTATCCTTCTGTCTTGTTGCTTTCGATACTCTTAATTTAAGTCGTAGCTTAACAGTGGGTATCAATTAATTGGAAAATTGTTCAGAAAGGTGTTCCTTAGCAATTCAGTAACTTAGACTGTTCAGAAATTGTCTAAGGTATGGTCTCTACCCTTCTTGCTCAGAAATGTTACCTTTGCTAACCTCCTACAAATACATTAAGTGAAAGTAAGTAAAGCAAGAGAAGACTGCTAACTTACAAATTTGCGGTGTATTCCTATGCTGATGCTTGATGCTCTCTCCAAATGTTAGAAAATAAGTGAATTGTGCTTTGCATGTTACTTTGACTTTGCTGTTAAAAAACACAACATTATTGAGCCATAGAATATAAGTAGTATTAATGATAAAAACAAAAATAAAGATTTAATTTGTTAATATAAAAAAGAATAGTTCTAATCCCACAGGGCTGAATACTAATAGAGGTAAATAGATAGGGTTTTTATCTCTGGGAATAGATCCCAAGTAAATGAGTTTATTGGGTGTTACAAGGAGTAATATTATGCATGACATCTGAGAAGAAATAAAATCTGTATTGTTGCAATGTAGTGAATGAGACTTGTAAAACCTGAAGGATTACAGTTAACTGAGAACCTGCTACTCTGAATCAACTACAGTAAATTACAAAACTCTTTACATAAGAATATGAGAAAATTGAAATACATTGATGTACAAGGTCTTTCCAGTGGGAAATCAAGACAAGGGAGAGGAGTTTTGGAAGCTTGGAGAGGCGGAATGAAAAGTGGAGTTATATTCTACATGGCTTCAGGGCAACTGGAACCCAGTTTTGGTTTTTTTTTTCTCCTGAATTGCCCAGTTTTAAGTAATCTTGCAACCACACTTTTCCAGTGACAAGCTAAGAATGCTTTTTTTAGGTTGAAGAAACTTAAATCCATGTTTTTGAGAATAAATCTGCTGTTGCCTCCCTGAAAATCACTAGGGAACCACTGGTACTAAATAAAGTTTGGCCAGTAAATGAAATGAATACTGCTTCCTGGAGACACTATGCAATTATGTTCTGGAAAGGACACTTCAGTCTAATGGTTGTGACAGTGTTGCTTTCTCTAATCTTCATCCCCAAGGATGGGAGGAGGAACACTGAGAAAGAGATACTGATTTTGGAATAAAAAGACCTTATTGGATATAGCCTGGTATTGGTCTAGCAAATCTACTTTAATAATATGTGTTGTGATGTGCTAGCAGTGCTGCTTAGTGGAAGAAAGGATGAAAAATAGTATTTAATAATCGGGGTTGCTGAACATAAGCATTCATGAGATAAAAAAACTTCAGAGTACAAGTATTTGAAAGTATTTATGACCAGTTCCTCTTTTAATTTAAAATGTTGTGTATCCAAAGGATGGTAATGTTTGGGTAGCACAGACACTTATACAATAATTAGTGTTTGCCTTTTTCCTCTTCTGCTGCTCTTTCCATGCTCCAGCTTCCCCCTTCCCTACATGAACTCATTCCCGTAACAGCGCTTGTGACATCCTTTAAGTGGGAAGAAAACTGGAGTGTTAAGAGTTCTGCTTGTGTCTGAGCTGGTGTAACACACAATCCTCGCACAGTTTGTTCAAATGCAGAATAAGCCCTGTTGCAAAGCTGAGCTGTAGCTACTTATATAATAGCCCTAGGTCAAATGGAGAGGGAAAAGTTCATTGCTTCAGAAGGATGCTGGTGCACTGTGAGTGCCAGGGGTGCTTGAACAGTGCTGGACAGAATGACAGCAAAGCTTGGTTGGGTGAGATCAGCTCTGTTCTTCTTGGGACAATAGACCTCTGTGCATACACATGTATTTAAACGCCTCCCTCCGAGCCTTAGGTTGCCTTCTGAAGGATTCCTAACACGGCACAGACTGGGGCTTCAAAACTTGTTTCTAATCAAGAGAAAAGATGTTTAATTAAAAAGCTGCTTTTCTGTGTTGGCTGGTTTTCTTCATCTCCACAAACTTCAAAGAGCTGTCTACTGTCAGGGTTTTTGGCTTAAATTGTCTACAGATTTTAGTTTGCTGTGTTCAGAGATGCTTTAATAGAATTCATGGCAGAAAGTAATGTGAAAGGCTGAGAAATTAAATGAGCTTTTACCATGGAGGGGGTTAACCTGACAAATCACTTGAGCAAGCAAATCAAATTGGCCTTGCTTTCATGTCCCATTGCTGCTCCTCAGTTTGTACTTCAGCGTACAGTTTAGCTCTGTTCAGTTTCCTCATTTCCTCTGTCTGGTGCAGCATTTGGAGATTGCTATCTGCCTTTCTCCTTCTGAAAGGTACAAGAGCTTACTGCTGTGAAGAGTTTGTATTTTGCAGAATGCTGCAGCTAACTCAGTTGTCTCTGTCCTGATAAGCTCTGCAGTTAGATACATAAAACAAAAACAAACCCAAACCACTTTGTTACCTATAGTTTGAACTTCTTATCTTGCCTCCAGTAATCTAATCAAGAACTGCCTGGAAGCAGACTTCCTGCTGGGCTAATCCTGTTGCTAGTTGTGGTAGGGCTGTTATCTTGCTAACCTTAAATTGATCACAAATACTGATGACGTAACACATACAGACTTCATTTTATAGAATCTTTAATCCAAAGATCCTAAAGCACTTTACATTAATGAACTGCTCAAGTAGATTTTGATATAGTGAAGAACTAAAAACTTAAGAAATCTTGGGATGTATATATTTATATATTTTTTTTCTTCTCTAATATTCCTGCTTTGATGAGCTTTCTACCTCTGAGTCATCAGTCATCCAGATATGCTAAGCAATTACTGTTATTCCCATATAACTAATCTGTGGTTGATTTGAAATGGATTTAGGGATCCTCAGTCTGTTTTTTGCATCAGAGATTCATCACTCTACTAACACTAATTAGCAGAAAGATCAACAACTTTATGGGCCATGAAGAACAAGCTGTTCTCTTATCCATGGGTAGGCATGTGCTGGCAGGACTTGGAAAGGGAAGTTTTCTTTGCTTATACAGAGGAGCAGTTTTGGTGGTAGAAATCCAGAGTTTTCTCAAACATTTTACTATACATTTTTTTTTCCCATTTTTCCCATTGTTGAAAATGTGGGTTAGCTCATTACGCCTTTTGGCAGTGTCAAATCTTTGATACAACTTGGTAGATGGGGAAAGTTGGGCATAAAATCATATTACTTGTACCTTGAAACCTTTGAAAGTGTTACCATCCCATTCTGTATGACTGTTTATTGTAACAACAATGTGATTATTTTAGTGGCAACATCTTTAGAAGATTATTAATGGTAGCCAATTGGAGTAGATAAGGGGAACTGTTCCCTGCGTCCCCTGTACAGTATCAAGATTGTTTATTGACTTCCAGTTATGGTGCTCGTTGATTATGCATGCAGTACTCCAGAAGAAGGCCTGTGGTTTTCTAGCTATCTCTGGTGATACAGCTTGGTGGGCTCTGTTGGCTTGTCTCTGGCTCCAGAAGCCAGGGTGCTGTAGGATGTGGGGGGAGATTGGCTGCTAGCACCAAAAGCTCTGTCAAGCATGCCTCTTTGTAGGAAATTTTACTTCCTGCATTTTCTTTGCTCATATCAGAGCAAAAGCATGTTTCAAAATTGCTTTCATCTCCGTGATACATGACAGGACTGAATGTACTGATTTGAGTCTTTTCAGCCACAGCTGCCTGAGGGCTCTCTCCAACAGCAGCAGAGGGAGGGTAGCAGCCCAGGGCTGGTGTTACCACCACTGGGTCTCTGGGTATACAGGTGCAAAAGGTTCAACAGCTAGGTATGCATGACAACAGGCATCACATACTTCATACAATAGCATGCCTGGAGCGCGTCCTGGAGTATCTTCACTGCCTTCCTCAAAGGCTTCCTTCAAGTCCTAGCTTTAAACTTCTTCCAGAATTAATAGAAAGAAATAGAAGCAAGCTATTCTATAATTATACACCTGGGATTTTGCTGAGTTTTTTTTTTGTTTTGTTTTGTTTAGTTTTTTTTCCTTAAAATATGAAGGGTAAAGCTGTCTTACACAGATGAAGTAAATACGTTTTGCTATGAAATATGCATTTTTAACTGGTTCTTGGTGGACTGCTGGTTGAAATGACATTAGGTTATAGTTGTCATTGTTAGTTACATTTATCATTTAAGGCATCAGTCAACCTACATAATAAAGTTTACTTTTTTTACCTCCCTGTGTGCCTGGCAAGGTAATTTCCATATACTTTGAGATGTCTGCATCATGTAATGGTTTGAGAAGAGAACAGAGATATTGTATCCCTGTCTCACTATTTTGCCCTTAACTCCTTGATTGCTGCTTAATCGTGCTTGTATCATCAGAACATAGGAAGTTGATTGTTGTTGAGATAAAAGCAGACCGTGGCAGTAGAGTGCCTCATTAGCAAGTTGCCTATTTTGAAGGGTGGAGGAGTAGAGTTTAACCCTCTTTGGAAGGCTCATAAAGCATCTTGGAAGTTGAGTCATTTGTTATAGTAGAAAAATAAAATATGGATAAAATTAATTGCACATTTAATTTCTGAAGTTTGAGTTGTAGCTCCTTGAGAAATACTCCAAGAACAGTTGAATTAGCTGGCTCAAGTATGCTTAGCAGTGTAACTAGAAGCACACATGAAAAAACTTACCTGGGCTTAGTTAAATGCTTGGGTTTAATCAGCTGAGGTCTCTGAGGCTGTGGTTCTGTTATTGGTAGTACCTGAGCTCCTTAGTGCAAACCTGTTTCTGCAGAGTATTCATAAATAAATTGTAATTGTGTGTCAGGACCATATTATCTGTAATCTTAAAGGCTGAAGTCCCCCTTTTTCACTTATGGACTCACTCGAGTGGATGTTGTGAAACCAATGGTCAGACCAAGAGTAGGGGAGAATTGTACTTGCTTGCTCCAAGATGGATGCTTTAACGAAAGTGGAATGCACAGCTTGAGAAATGTTTGAGAAGAAAGAAAAGTACTTTCTATGCTTAATCCTTAGAATGAGGGTTGAAGGCTTGAATGAAGAATTTTAGACATCTTTACTAGTGAAAACAGGGCCAGGCTTTTCTATTAGGAAACTCCACCTTTTGAAAAATTACTATAAACAAACATTGTTGCAAATAATTTCTGTATTATGTGGCATAGCAATGTATATGTGGAAACAGGGGTCAGAACAGGGACTGTAGGAAAACCAATGCGCTGACACTTGCGAATTTCACAACAGTGAATTTCTTGAGTAGTTAAAATTAGACTACATTTATTCTAGGCACAACTTGGTTGAAAGTCTGACAGTTTTGAAGTTGCAGATAAGACCTAGTGCTGAGTGTGCAGTATTGACTGTATATGAGAAGGAACACTAAAACTGTATCATCACTTAGATCTGGTCCAGTTTAATGTGCTTTTGGTAGCATCGTGTGTTCAGTCTGAACCTTAAATTTCTGGGTTTTCTCCTATTTTCAGAGTTTCAGAACCAGATCTTCAATTTTTTCTGGAGCAGTTGTAGAGTGGAAAAAATGCTGAAAGGGTAGCAGGAATATCTGTCAAAGTTCTGTTGTAGAGTGATCTAGCAGTCTGTAATTTTTGGAGCTACATGGTAGAGGTAGAGAAGAAGGTTCTATTTGTTGGTAACGTAAAGAAAAGGAAGAGGCAAAATGTGCCCATCTCTGAGCTCACTGATGGTATCTCCAACTAATTAGTTTTTTGAGTTGTATTCCAGTAGAACTAGGAGGTTGTCCTGGGTTCAGCAGTTGCAGTCAGTTTTTCTTCTCTTTAGTAGCTGTGTTTTGACTTAACCTGGGAGCAAGGCTGATAAGATCGATGTGTTTGGTTATTGCTGAGCGATGTTTGCCCTGACCAAGGACTTTGTGAGCCTCATGCCCTGCCGGGGAGGAGG